>JAPMNP010046413.1:0-11663 GCA_029874935.1 Atherina boyeri | reverse complement strand
GAGAGAGAGAGAGAATGTCCGTCTTTTTCTCGCTCATTCGCTCTCATTTCTCCGAAAACTGTCTCTCTGAAAAGAAACGGAGCTGCTGTAGGAGCTCATCAAGTCATTATCTGATTAAGGTCATTTTATAGCTGCTGCTGCTGAAGAGATTGCTTCCTCTGCTATTTGCTTGCACGTGTTGATTTAGTTACTAATAATATTATTATTGATAATAATAATAATTATTATTATTTTAATAACTGTTATTGCTTTCATTATTATAGTTGACCAGTTTTCCAAATTAAACTGAAGAAAAACACACTTTTGTCCTCTCCAGCAAACCATTACTGCAAGCGCACTCTAATTGCCAATCAGATTATATGTGTGGTTTTTTTGTTTGTTTTTTATTCGTTTTTTGTTTTTTTAAATAAAGAAATGAAAATAGTTAATAAGACCTTCGGGACACATACTGTTTTCACGGCCTCCTTCCTTCTCAATTTGGACAATGCTAAAATAAATATGTCAATAAATTTAGCCATCAGTGGGCAATGACAGCGCATTATCAGTCTTGGGCATCGAGGTGTGTCGCGCTTGACCCATACGAGGAGGGGGAAAGTGAATTTGAAATAAATACACGGGTTGATCCACCTGGAATGGGCCGCAATAGGAGCAGCTAGTGTTAACCGACACGTTTCCTCTTCACCTTACCCGAGTCTTCCGTTTCCAAACACGCGTTTCTTTAATGTCCCGGCCTGTTTTTCCAGCCTGTGTGCGCACCGATGACACCCAGGAGAGCCGAGGCCAAATCAAGCCACGGGCCAGTTTAGGAGCGATGGGGGTGGGGGGGCGGGACACCTGCTTTGGAAAAGCCACTCCAGACACTAAACTTTGCTGACTTCGATGCAATTTGTTCGTTGTAAAAACACTTGCTTGCGACATGGAAAAGAGACTCGCCTTTTCCTTTTTGGCACCTGACAGAGGGGCATATGGAAAATAAGATTTCTCGTTAAGTCCTTTAGGATCCTGTTTGTGCAGAGGATAAAAAAAGATTATAGTGCAACAAATGAAAGAGAAAGGCTGGAAATCGGTTGTAAATGGCTGCAAACAAACAAAAGAACTTTTCCTAAAATAAATTCAATGTAACTTGAAGATTTAATCTTGCAATTATTATTCTTAATAATAATCAAATACTTTATAATAGTAAGAGTGATGATAATGATAATAAAAATGAATCTATTTTCTGTCTTATATTGCTCAATATTTGCACAAAGAAAATATCTATTTAGAAAAAGATTGTCTTATTTTAGGTGCACAAAGAAGCGAATATGAATATCACCTGTTGTCAACTCCAAGGGCTAAAACTTCTGTTTTAGTGAGCGCGCAAGCCCTAATTATTACTTTCCAGTTTGTAAAAAATGAAAGAGGGCTGAAAGACAGCAGCCGTCATCATTTCATAAATCCGAAGCTCAAACTGTTTTTCCTGTGGAAAGGATTAAATGTCATCGTTTGCAGGGTCCAGCGTTACAGGTGGGGAGGAGAGGAAAATCTTATAATTCACTGATAATCATTTGCAAAACACACAGCTGGGCTTTTGTTATCAGCTTTTACTAATTAAGCATTTTTTGATGACAGTTACAGTCTTCATGCACGCGGAAAATGTCAGCGGTAGCAGGCTGCGGATCCGACAGACTGACAGACGTTTCACGACGATATTCAGCTGTTAAATGGTCGTTTCACAAGTAGACATTTGGCTCTCTTTAGGTATTGGCTTCTTTTGGAATAATCCAAATTCCAAAGCAGAGCAGCAAATTCCCCTTGCTTTTCTGCTGTTTCATTAATCAGAGTTTTTCTAGCAACCAATGAGAAAACTGCGTAAAATATCTCTACATGCCAATTTGAAACTCCACACTCTAGTGACCCATAACTATTCGTTTCTTTGAGAATCCGTGTACTAAATGTGCATCAGCTGTTTTGCAGAAAAACACAAAAGCAGCCTGAAAAGGAAATGTTTTCATATTAAATATATCAGAGCACTCCTTTTTATGCCTTATAATTTCGTATGGTCTTGAAGGTGATTTAATAGAGTCACAAAAACACAATCGAAACATGCATTAACCAGGCGTTGAGATATAAAGATTTACTAAGTTTTTTTTGTTTTTTTCCAAAAAAAAAAGAAAAGAAAAAAGGCTGAAAGATGAATGGAAGCATTTGCATGGGGAAAAGTCTAACATTTACGGACTTATTGCATGCATGTGAAAACATTGGATTTAACTTAACTGGTTACTAAATTGCATGTCAGTTTGTTTTATCAGCTGTTGGCTACTTAAAACTTACTATCATTAAATTGCTCCGACTTTTTTCTGGTTCTTTATCTAAAGACAGTTTTTTTTTTTTTTAGGATCAAGCAGTGCTGCCACAAATCAGTTATTCACAAAGTTTACTTAAAGACCAAACAAGAGTTTAAAAAATGGAAGTTGAAAAATAAAATCACTCTAATATGTAGTGTGTGTGAGAGAGAGAGAGGTTTGTTGCTGCGTAAGAAGTGTAATGTCAAAGTGCGCAACGATTCTTACTCGCGTGGTCGGCGATTTGAGAAGAAAGAGATTAGTAAGAGTGGTATTTCCTTTTTCCCTCTCCCTCACTTTGGCTGCATGATCAAGTCCCATTCTCTGGTCAAGTTCAGTGCGTTGTTCTCTGGCCTGCACGGACGCTTCTTATTGGTAGGTTGCGACAGTTACATCACGCCGCTCATGACGCGTACGTCTTCCTGTTTCCTTCAGCCGTGTCTTAAAGTGAATCTTAGTGGCGGAGGAGCGCTCCAGCATCCAGTCCTCTGCATCCAGTGCGCCTCGGAGACGCACACGCGCAGCCTCTCTCTCTTTCTCTCTTCAGTTCTCTCTCTAGGTCTCTCACTCTTTTGGCCACAGCAGAGGATAGAAAGAGAGACCGACTCGCAAGAGCTCTTTTAATCTTCTATATTCCCCTCTGTTTTGCTCTTTTCGCTCGCGTCGCTTACTTTATCCCTGCTCTTCTTTCTGTGAGAAATTGGTCTTGCATCCTAGCATCCAGCTTCCAGTGCTGCCCCAGCGTGTTTTCTCTTTTTTTCTTCCCGTAGGAGTTCAGGTTGTCCCCCTCTTCATCTAAAGGGTAAGTAACCTTGTCCTCGCATATACCTCCCTCCCTGCTCTCGTTCTGCCTCGCCGGTGCAAGGTGGGCGGAAAAAATCCCCAAAACAAATCAAACATCGTCAATGGGAAAATGTGGTCTGATTATCAACGTCTAATCGTACAGATGCGACATTAGTGCTCTGTTTTGTCCCTTCATCTTGATATGTGGCGAGAGTTGCGTGAGCAGCCCGGGTTTTGGTGAGGATGATTTGCGAACGGTAGCCCAGCCTTCCTCATCAAAGCAAAGATCAAGTTGATTTGCAACTTTGCGCAGTAAGTTTGGGAAGTGTGCTTGTTAAAAAGAAAAGTTGTAATGTGATGTACGCTATAACATGAGGTAGTTGTAAGCGAAAACTTTCAAATTTTGGATTTCTTTACTTTTTTTTGGCTGAAAGTCATAAATTTGCCTCGACCTCGAATCGTCTTTGTCCCGAGGGGTAATTCTCATTGTCATGACAAATTCGTGCCTTTTTATTTGCAGAAATTCTGTGTGCAGGCAGTAGCAGAGATAGTGACAGTGTCTCTGTTTTTGGGTTTATTTTATTTGTTTGTTAGTTTTTTTTTTTCTGTCTCATGTGGCCACTCTTTGGGACAGTTGTGATGAAGCTCTGCCGGTTTGTTTTGACTGCGTTCGCAACTCTCATCTCTCGTTTAGACGGCTCGCCGGTCCGCTGGAGACCGAACATGCAAAAGGATCAGTAGATTTAAGTTTTTGTCTGTTATAACACTATATGACATCCAATTTGACTCATATAGCCTTAATTATTTCAATTTTGACAACCAAAACTATGTTTTCCCTTTTGCTTGATCTTTCCAGAGGTTAAACGATTAATTTTGGGGGAATATAAAAATAGGAATGTAAGGTTCCCAGCTATAGGAACATGGACTTTGAAATAGGTTTAAGAAAATTAAGTAAATATCTTTCCATGTACTTTTTGGGTTTTTATCTATTTATTTTTGTTTGTTTGTTTTTGTTTTTTGTTTTTTTTAGGTTTTCTTTATGTGAGAGATTGAAAGGGAGAGAGAGAGTGCGCATGGGCAATGTGGGGACAGGTGCGCCATCGCAAAAGGACAGGTGCTAGTGACTATTTCAGGCTCTTTGTTAAGGTCCTGAGGCGATCAAGTCAAGATAAACCTTGCAGAAGTTTGTGATTGTTTTTTGTTTTTTCTTGTCTGAATTACTGACAGTTGCCATCAAGACTTGAGCCAGATTAATTTATCAAAGTTTCATTTAAAGAACTGATTAAATGAGTAAATATTATTTTAGCAAATCTGGACATTGTTCATTTTCTATAATTTGCTATTTATTGTTGTTTCCTCAGAGAAAATAACCTGTCAGGGCATGTCACTTGTGTCAGTGTGACAAAGCCAACAGCAGTGGGTGTCTATGTGTCTCTGTGCTTTGCAAATGTGTTAGGCTCAGTGACAGAATAGTCGTCTATTAATGTGCATTGATAATATAATGTCAAGTGAGTAAGAGCCAACACATAGTGAGATAAAGACAGAGTTGGAAAATGTCATTGGAGCTAGATTTTTCCTGTCGTTTGCTCCTTACCTAAGAAAGCCATTAGACACATGTTAGAAATACATAGGAAAATTAAATGCATATCTTAATCTAACAACGTCAGTCAGAATATCAGTAACAGTTGGTTATATTCATAGCCTATCAAATAAGAGTAAATTTTGCCTTCTTCAATATTGTTCTAGCAAAGCCACTATGAATCTTAAAAATGACCTGCAATTTTCTGAAGTGTAAAGAGATACAAAAAGATATATTGCTCATTTTGTTTTGTTTTTTTGTTTCCTTTTTGGTCTTATTTTTGTCTAGAAAATCCTGACATTTAGATATTTATAAACCTCTGTGATATTTTAATCACTCCCACAGGGGCATGCACATTAAATCGCTTCTGATGATATCTCTACATTTGATATTGGAAGCGTCCGATATGGCTCTGCCTAAGACACCGCCATCGTTGCTTACATAGCATTATTGACGCAGTCCTGTACTGACAAAACGTTTTGCTTTCAGAGGGGCATTAGGGGTTTTGTAAGAGCGCTTTAAGTTGCTCTTTGCCAGAGTTGACCCTTGTGACCTATTCATTTGAGCAGAATTAACTGCCTTTGCCAGATGAAAAGACAAACAAAAAACACAGAAGTGAGCTCACGCTGGCACCAAAATCAATAGGTCTATTTTGTGTTTCTTTTTTGTGTCATTCTTGCGATTGAGTAAGATATGATGGTTATATTGATCAAAGTGAACGCAAGACTTGCACTTTTAAAAATTGCACAATGTATAAACATGATTTTAAAGTATTTTTTATATTCAGTTAAAGCTAACCAAGCTCATTTACCCAGAAAGATTTAGTAATCTGTTCGTAATGATGTGTAGAACAGGCATCGCAATCTCCCTGGATATCATTATTAAAATAGTTTGAACCTTTTCTTTTTTTTCTAAATTTTGGGAGCTTGTAGCTTCTATGAGGGCTCACACTGCACAATCATGGAAATGAGGACAAGTACTTAAGTAATTATCATAATTTTATGCAGCTTTGTGTTCCGTGGGAACTGGTTCAGTGTCGCGCGGCATGTAACAGGGGACAGGATAAAATGTAGGACTTTGCCCTGGAATGTCGAGCCAAGGCCTAATTCTGACCCCATCTTGCCTGTTGTCTTTGCCCCTGTGTCACTGGTTCTTACTGCTTTAGTGTAATCACTGATGTTTCTGTACTTACATAGACATATGATATAGGACTGCCAGCTGGCTTAAGATAAAAATCTTCAGTTAATATCTGCAAATGCAATTTTCAATAGGTTTAGACTGCTATAGATATTATTGTGTGTTGCTGATTTGGTTCTGATATTTAGGTAATAGAGAACGAAGCCAGATTGAGCAAACTGAATTATAAAAAAAATTATTTAAAAAATCTGTTAAGTGAGTTATGTATCTGTGAATTTCCTCCTACAGATACTAAGAGGCTTTGACCCTAGAGGACTGGGTTTGTGGGATATGGCCCAATAGCAGCAGCCCGTGATGCCGGACCATGACAGCGACTCCCTCCTGAACAGACAGACGAAGCGAAGACGTGTGGACATCGGTGTTAAGAGGACCGTGGGCAGCGCAGCCTCTACCACAGCAGCAGCCACAGCAACAACCACTGATAATATTGCTCGCGCCAAAGCAGCCATTTTCAGTGCCATGAACTCTCTGAGCTCCCATTCTCACCACGGATCAGACGACTCCATGGAGTGCTCTGTAGTGCAGCCACATGGTGGGCCTGGCGTTGTATCAGCCAACGACAGTGAATCGAAGTCAAACGTGCTCCGAAAACTACTGAAGAGGGCCAACTCGTACGAGGACACCATGATGCCCTTCCCTGGCACCACCATTATCTCACAGCTTCTCAAGAATAACATTGCTAAAAATGGAGGAGGACCCGAGAGGGGGGAAAGAGGGGACAGGGGGGATAGAGGGGAAACAGGATTCCCTGGATCAGGGCTCTCCAATGCAAGTTCAGATGCCCCACAGGAGGATGCCTGCAGTAACTCCTCCCAAGACAGCACCCCTCAAGAGTGCTTGTCACCTTTTGGCCGCCCTCCTGGCCTAGCCACTTTTGACATCGAGCGCCTCAATGATGAACACCTGCGTGCCAAGCGAGCACGTGTAGAAAACATTATAAGAGGTATGAGCCACTCACCGAGTGTGGTAGTGCCAGCCGCTTCCCGTCATGAACGTGACCACGAGATGGATGGAGACCGGGAGATGGAGCTGGACTGTCCACCTCCTCAGTCTCAACAGGGGGCCCCCAGCAGCCCCAGGGGAGGTGAGGTGTGCACCAACAGCAGCCGAGAGAACAAGCGTAAACAGCGGCTGCCTCAGCAGCAGCAGCAGAGTTTCACTCAACTGGCGTGCCAGAGAAAGGAGCAGAAGCAAGAAGAGCGACGGCAACTCAAGCTGCAGCTGGAGGACATGCAGAAACAGTTGCGGCAGCTGCAGGAGAAGTTCTTTCAGATCTATGATTCAACTGATGACTCAGAACACAACGACCTCCACAATGACATAGGAAACATGTCAGAGGACAGCCCAGCCAGGTCTGACAACGGTGGCGATGACCGAGGCGGAGATGACTTGCGCTCTGACAATGAGATATCTGATCTGGATCCAGGCCATTTCTTAGACAGGGCACGGGCTTTGCTTCGGGAGCAGGCCATGCTGGCCGACGGTGAGAAGCCAAGAAGAGAAGGGATTGGCCGAAGCAAAGGACAGGGAGGTCCAGGCTCCTCCATGCATGCCGAAGGCAAACAGCTGGCAGAAACACTGAAGCAGGAACTCAATTCAGCCATGACCCAGGTGGTGGACACAGTGGTTAAGGTGTTTGCCAAGCCTCCACGCCCTACTCCTCAGCAGGCCTTTCCTCCACTTTCCATACCGCCTGAAAGATTTCCCACCACTGTCAATGGAGACAACCCAAATTTCCACACCGCCAACCAGAGGCTGCAATGCTTCGGTGATGTCATCATTTCCAATACACTAGACTCCTTTGCCAACATGCCAGGGATGCCAGGCACCACCAACGACCAAACCGAGGCCCTACCCTTAGTAGTGAGAAAAGCGCCTACCGAGCACCATCACCAGGCTTCAGCTGTGGGTGCCCATGGTGGTCACCACCACCCAGCCCTTCATCCCTCGTCACTCTCTGCCTCCATGGGTTTCAGCCCTCCATCCTTTAGACACCCATTTCCACTGCCACTCATGGGCTATCCTTTCCAAACTCCCCTTGGTGCACCCACAGGTGGTTACACAGGTAAGGATCGCTCCTCACCAGACTCCATGGACCTGTCCCGGGAAACCACCAGCCTGAGGACCAAGATGACATCAGGTCACCACCACCACCACCACCTAGGGCACCACCATCGCTCTTGTTCACCAGCACACCCTGGCAGCACAGCAGAGGGACTCTCCCTGTCCCTAATCAAGTCTGAGTGCAGTGATCTCCAGGACATGGCGGACATCTCACCTTACTCAGGCAGCAATGTATCCTTTTTTTAAAATTAAGGTGCATGTTATGAGAGGCTTGAAGAGCAAAGATGGGTAAATGTTGATCTTTTATTCTTGTTTCGTCTACTTCAGACCAGCCTGTGCCTGATATCAGTGGTAATCCCCCTTTTAGAGATGTATGCGAAACAATACATCTGAACCACAAAGAGTTAAAAAAACTAATCTTTTTGAGTCTGTTTGAAACTTGCCTAAGAAACTGAGAAATTGTTGATGAATCACTTTTCCTCCCACAGCTGTTCTCTTCTCCATTGTTGCATTTATTTTTATACACGTACCTCTTCCTTCTCACAGCACCATACAGCTCTTTCTTCCATCTTAAAACCGTAGTCTTGTTAAAGCTTCCTTGTCATATATGACTTACCCGAAAGGATTAGGTCTCAGTGGTATTTATTGAGAAAATAATTTTTTCTTCTACAATAAAGCAAAAAATAACACGATTGAAATAGCATCCTGGAAATTACAAAAGTGATATAAAGCCTACCTTATAGGTTAATCCCGATGTGCCCCAATCATGCCCTGTGGCTAAAGAGGCTATCCCCTATGGGAGGCTCAAATTGAATCCCCTGAGGACACAGGACTAATAGCTTAAACAGTAACATTAAGTCTATTCTCTCTTTCCGTTTTACCTTCTTACTACCTGAGCATTCAGGACCCCCTTACCCTTATAAAAGTTTGATTTGTGTCCCACTGGCTGCCCCTAGAAGCTTTTGTCTTCAAATCATTAAAATTCATTACCTGCTTAAGAAATTAATCCAACAGCATTTTACCTGTGGTGGATTTCTTAGTTAAGTGAACACCTTGTTTTATTCTTTTGTGTGCACCTGAGAGCTGAGCCTTTTTGTGTGTCTTTTCTGTGTGTGCATGTCACAAAAGGTTTGCCTGAGGACTCAGCGAAAGATGTATATTTATGATTGCTTGTGTTTTCTCTTGTGTTCCTCTTATCATCCATCGCTGTTGTAAAAAGCCCACAATCATTGTCGTTTCTTTTCTCTTTTTTTCATTTCATAAAGATCTGTCAACAGCCCGGGGGGCCCTTCGGCTGTTGCTTGGCAGCCAAATACTTCTTTTTTTGTTTTCCCTCCCTGCAACCCCCCTCCCTCCCTCCTCCTCTCCGTCTTTTCTTTGAAGCGGACGTTAACAGGTGTTTGCAGCGAGCTGTTTATCTTTCATTACCTCGCCTTGTCTTGTCTTCTGACCCAAGGGTGAGCGCTTTCCAGAGATCCATAATCCTTTGCTTCTACGGGCTCCCGATGGAGGGATGAAAAGAGAAAAGGGAGAGAGAGGCATGCAGAGACTGAGAAAGTAGAAAATAATCAAACAATAACCGCATATGCCAGATGCTGTGGCTTTCATTGTAGCATTTATAAATTCAGGGCATTAACAGATGTACTCTTGTAAATGGAAAGAATAGATGGAGCATCGCGTCCACATGTGCTGTTTGTTTTGTTTTTAGGTTTTATCTTTGATTCACCCAGTTTATTTCATGAAAAACTTTGGTATATACAAGATACACTTTTGCAGTTTTTTTGTAGTGTTACCTAATTTGCATTTTAACTCTATATCTGTACATCTGTTTCTACCAATGTTTTTTTTTTTAGCCTCTGAAGTCAGAGACAGCTTGTCAGACATTTTGCGAGGTGTGTTCAAGTTCACCAGCTCTCGCCAGCATGATTGAGCAGATGGCTGCTATCAATTTCCTCATTTGTTCACGGTCCGACTCCAAATTTTCTTGTCCTTACACCTGGAATTAGGAAGTGGAGCAGCTATTTTCCTCTCATGACTTTGGGCTTTGGGGAAGTGTTGTGAGAATGATGATGTCTTGTCAGATGTGGCAGGCAAACAGTGGGCCAGCTGGTGTGAGTGCGCCATCATGACAAAATAATAGCCTTGCACGCCACCCCTAAGTCCAATCACAATTACATTTGCAAGCTGTGAGTGAATTGGAGATGAAAATGTCTCATCAGGAAATATGAGGCTTTTAATTGGTGGCTGAAGGGAAGTGATATTGCATTTAAGGCTCGAGAGCTGAAATATCAATATCTTTCTTTTAAGATGAATCTCAATTTCACTGATAAGCGGGAGGTGCTTTTAATCCTAATTGAAAAAGCAAAAACAAATTAATCTGAGTGTAAGTGCACAGATTTCACAACAGACAAATCTCACCTTGCCTAAAAAAAAAAAAAAAACTCTCTTTTTCTCTGTCTGAGGGTCCATTGTGTCCCCCTCCACTTGGAGCAGATGGTGTGGTGTGGAAAGTGAAGTGCTGATCTTTTGGCCGAGCCTGACAGAGCAACTCCAGTCTGCCAGGGTTTCCCCCACAAGACCCTTACTGCATATACTTTCCCTCTCCCTCTCCCTTACTGAATCAGACAAAGTAGACAGGGTCTTTAAGGAGCCAGCCCAGCGTGGTTCAGCATTTGCTGGCTCTGCTGACTAACCCGGAGGCCAAGGGCAATCCAATCTAGCAGCTGATGCCTTCTTCCCACTCTATAGTTACAGCTACATCTGGACACTTGACTGATTTTAACGATTGCAGTCACCCTTGTACATCATAAATAATGTCAAGCGATGCATTTTGCTCACTGGAGTGTAAACAGTCTTCCTGAAAACTTTATGCCACTCATTCTGTGTAATTTCAATCCCTGTCTTGCTTGAGGTTTTAACGCACACCCTGCCCCCACCCTGGTTCCCTTTTCAGTGTCTTATCCTCCTGATTCATATTATCAGATACATTATACGGCCATTAATTCACCATGGAAATGGCTTGGGCCGTTTGGTGGCGCAGATGTGTTTCAGTCTTTCCATTACTGGCCGAGTCCAAAGCCTCAGTGCCTCTCTTCTCCTTCTCCTCCTCCTTCTTTTGCTCCTCCAAGGGTTTGGCAGCAGCTGAGAGGCTTGGGGGGTAGGGGTGGAGCAGTGGGAGGAGGAGGGGGATGTAATTGAAGGCTGGATCCATGCTATCCCTCAAGGTGCCCCCACCAGCCCATCTCCATCCTCTCTGGTGTTCAATCCAAGCGATCCATTAAGAAGACAAGGCCTCTGACATGTATTTGAATATAGCCTCTGTGAGTGTGAGAAGGTTTTTCATGTTGCCTGGACCCATGTTTGGGATCTCCTAGACCTTGTTTTGTCACTGATATGAAGCCAGGATCAGCCAGTCATATTCAGGCTTGGCATGCGTTGTCGCCAAGCCATTAGGCCTTCTTGCCCGTCACTGGCGTTAACTGCTGTCTTTGTCTGTGATATGCAAATATCTTCTTTTTTCTTCCTCCTTTTTTAGGGTGGAGGTTAGCACGGAGTGTAGGCAAAGGCGTTTGCTTACTTTGACTGTGAAATGAGTCTCCTTATGTAAAAGAATCGACTGTACTGCTGGCCAACGTTTTATTTACCGTGACGCTCTCACACCTGATACGGATGATGCTAATTGCAAACAAATGGTTTTGCTTTGGTGCACTGTCTTC
>JAPMNP010046287.1:0-13206 GCA_029874935.1 Atherina boyeri | reverse complement strand
AACTGTATGATAATTAGCTCAGTCTCATCAGAGAACATGCAACACATGTGTTTTTACACTTGCCCAAAAAAGTGTGCTGCAATCTAATCTCTTAAATTTCAAATTAATAATGTCTCTCAATTATGTTTCCTATAGGGCAACATTCACATGGTATGACAATGCATGATTATAAGAATGAGCAAACCCATAGATAACGTAAATCTCGTACATATAGAGATCTGTACAATAGCAGTGTGACCATAGATATTGTAGCATAAAGACCTAGACATTACTTAAATTCTTATTATATCATAGCCTACCATTTATCCTTAACAGTCAAGGGGGAAAGCATGGAAGAAAAAGAAAGAATCACGGGTGGGAAGGAAAAGGAAATGTACAATGTGGCTAAAATTTAGTTTTGATAGTCATAAATTTCCATAGATCAGTTCCTTATACCATCCCCTTTGACAGCATTATACAAATCAGAAATACTTTACTAATCCCCAAGGGGAAATTCTATGTGTCTGTGGACAAATAAAAATTATTATGATTTGGAATGTGATCATCATCATGTACAGTAGGAACACATACAGTATGAAGATGTAGGAAATTGACTGAATCAGTGTTCAAAATGATCAAAACTCAAGCTATGTGTCATTTTTGAGCATTTATTGTAAAACTTTCTGCACATTGAACCATTGTTGGTATGTCATGTTTTATCTTGATATATGGTTGGGGTATTTAGACACAATGGAAATTTAATTGTGTGTTTAACAGACCAACATGGCAGTGTCTGGCAAATTAAGCAAATGTTACAATGTGACTTGTGCTCATCCATCATTGGTGGTTTATTGGCAGAACTCTGGAGGTAAATATTTCACTTATCAGATTTTTCTGGCAAGCACCCGGCATATAGCACAATTTATCACATCCACTTACAGTACTACATAATGAGGCATTAAAAAGATAGCAAACCTTCATTTGAGTATTTTCATTTGGTGAAAAAAAATATTTTTAAGGGTTTGAAAAAGTATGTATCTTTGAGGAACTCAGTGATTAGGATCTTTACTGCTATAGACTGATTCAAATGTACTACAGTTACTTGAGAATTAAAAGATACTGACACAACTGTTGTCTCTCTACAATCTGAGAAGTTAAAGAAATGCTGGAGGAGGACTCATGGAATTTTTGCACAAATGGTTTATTCAAATATTTTCCCACACTGTTCTGTCACTTTGAGAAAATGAGAGGACAAGGAGGTGCAATCAATAAGCAGCAAAGGCAAAGTCCAATTATGTAAAAGTGTAAATTACAGATTTGGTGTGATGCCAAGGACACTCCATTGCTCTCTTACTTATGTGCACTCTTTGTTTCTCTCTTGCTTTCCCAAGCACACAGAAGCAACCAAGAGGAAAATATGAAATTCTAATGTTTTGAGCCACAAGCTATTTCAAGAGCAGTGTGACTACATAGTGTACGCGTGAGACCATATTCAAATTTGGGCTCTTTAGCATCAGGGAGCGCATTTTTGCGGAAGGTTTATGAAAAATGCATCTATTAATTCATTATTTCGATTGAACCTGTATTATAAAACCCAACACTGAAACACAACAGTGATTCTGTCTGCCTCAAGTTTCTATTTCCATAATTTAATTGAGGTCACAAAAGCAGCTTTGAAGAAAGTCAGAAGTTATGGGGCACAAGCTTTGCCATATGTTTGCATTGACCTTTAATTTTGTGAAATGTGTGTTACACAATCCTCAGCTTCCATGGGTCAACCTCAGAGATTATTCATAGCAGAAAACTAGCAGCTGTTGACTCTGACAGCCACATTCCTCTCTAGCCTCCTGCGTTTCAATTTGTCTTACAGCAAAAAGCCCTTCCGTTTTTAAATACCAAGCAGGGCTTTTTCCCACACAGGTCCTGCTGAGGTGAAGAATCCCACTTCTGCCACCACAACAGCAGATACGCCAAGGTCTTCTGAGAGGTTAAAACATTCTGCTGATGTTGGAGGAGGAGAGATGAGGAGAAGGGGGGAGGCAGTAGAAGAGGGTCTCTCTGACAGTCAGAAAACAGTCCCTCACAGCGTTCGCCCCAGCCTCTGCTGCAAAAACAACACTTGAATTCCTAACAGTGAGTGCCAGGTGGTCACAAGATGAATTCATTAGGGCAATGCATAACGCAAAAGGCAGAGATTATCACATTGCAGCAGCCCTAGGGCCATGGTAGCGCAAGCTGATTGGAGACATGGAAGGAGGCCCAGGAGAGGAGCTGGTCTTCCCTCTGGCCAGCGGAGAGGTGCCGGTCCACTCCTCGGAGAGTTGGAAGAGTAAGGGAGGGGGTGGGTGGTTCAGAGTGATGGTTCACCTCGCTACAGGCAGCCCTCCCATCGGGGCTAGGAGAGGCCTGAAGGCCACACAGAGACATACACACACACACATTTGCATTTGCTTTTCAAAAGACACAAACACACAGATCCTTCTACTAGATCCTTGGCAACATTCTGCCGTCATGGGACTTGCAGTCCCAACAAGATAAGGGTTAATATCAAACTAGAGTGCCTGTTTGCTTTGCCACTGTAACCTTGCATTGTTGAATTGTTAAGTCCAAGAAGCTCATTGCTCACTGTGGGTGTGTGATCTGGGCAAAGATAATTGTTCAACAAAAACAACAGTGCAAAAACAGATACCAGTCATTCAAACGCTCATCAAAATAGCCAGATAAAAGATATGTAAAGGCAGCAGCATAGAGTGTTGAAGGTCAAAGCTTCAGTTATCTGCAAGATCTTTACAGTATGTGTGAGTGAGGAGTCAGTCTGCTATACAGTCATTTGATATCTTAAACTAAATGGTTTTAATTTTTGATTCCATTTGAGTTAAAGTTTTAGTAATTTTGTGTGAGATGCAAAGCAAGCTTCAACATGAGTCTGTGAGTACAACAAAACACTATATAGTTGATCAATGTCAACAACCAGAGAGTATAAGGCCATCTTAGTATGATGTATTGCCAGTTGCTTTCTGTATAAACAATGGACTGTGCATACTCTCTAAATCCATTTGAATTTGCATTACTTTAGTATGCTTAACCATCAAACTGCAGCCCACTTTTTCCAGTCTTACAACCAAGAGAGGCATAAAACCAATTTTCTTTGACATTGTTATAAAACATGTCTGTCTTTCTAAATGAGAAAAAGACAGTAATAAACAAAAAAAGGAAAAATTGATAACATATGTTATGTATAGACAAAATTTAAAGATCTGACAATACATTTATACAAATAAATAAGTATTTAAGTAATTGTAGATTTATTATTGGCTGCTGAATTATTGTTATCTGTACTTAAGCAAGAAACTGGAGCCTATAGTGAATTTTACACTTTAATTGAAAAATCAAACAATATTCCCTTAAATTGGAATATAATGAACATCTATCCGTTGAGTAGAAATATTGCTCAGTAATGTGTACACTTTCCCATGAAGGCATCATGCTAATCATATATTTTTACAGTACAGATGTTTGAAGTGCAGGGCGATATTAGTAAATTAAACACATCTCAATCATTTTTAAGTGGCTTTAGCAGGTATTTGACAAAACTATGATTGTGCAAGATTCTGTATACGCTTTATCGCTAAAGGAAAAGTATTATAAAAGTGTTACTTTAATCTAAATCCAAATTTATTATACAAAATGAAGACTCAATTGATATTGAGCATTTTGAATATAAAAAATAATTTTATAGATGGATATACCCACATAACTTTAAGATCTGATTTAATTTTTTCTTTTGATTGTCCTTTGACAACTTAAATGCTCTATTGTACGGACTGCCAGAACTCCAAAAGATGAGGGGCTTTATTAAACAATAAAAACAAATAATAATGATAATAGAAAAACAAACAAATAAAAAACAAGCTATTTTATGTTGCAACTGTGACGGGTGCAAAAAGATCAAATTAAAATTAATGAAGCAAATCATTTGTTCCACGGGGAAGCAGAAAAAATATTTAAGATTCACTAATCATCACCTGAAAGTCATGGTTCATTTTCTTACTCTCTCTTTTTCCATAAAAAATTACAGATCAGTCTATGGTGCTATATCTTTAAGGTTCTTATGTTTGATTTTGGCATGAAAAGCAGTCAAATAGTCTGATCATCAAAAAGTTCAGGGTAATAAGTGTGTGATTTAATTTTATTCTATCTTTTTTCATGAATCTAATCATTTGAGTTCATTAAAGCCCCCAATCTTGCAACACATCAGTACCAGCAACACACACAAAAAATGTAGTAAGCTTACTGTAGATCTTAAGAGTTAATTTGTGGCAAAATACAAATGTATAACGTCTTTTATTTTTTTTAAAAAAAAGGAATTTAAATACACATTCTAATGGGCAGAGAAAGTGGATGCTCAGTAAAATGAAGACTAACCCAACCATGCTGAACTTTTTATAGCAACAATCGGTATTCTCTGTGTCGCTAACATTTCCATCCTTTGTTCCTTTTTCTTGTCTTGTCTCTCTCTTAACTTATTCTATATAAGTTATTGACTGGCTAATTTGGTCTGCAAGCCCAGTGAGACGATGCTGCATCGGCATGACAGCTTTATCTATTAGACTGAGCCCAATGACAGCCTTGTTCCGGCAGTGTGTCCATGAGTGTGACTGTTCATGCATGTGTGTGAGTGTACGTGTGTGTGTCATGTGTCTGTGTCCCAGGGTTGGTGTCAGTGTGCAAATGGGAGGTGGGGTGGAATGGGGGGGTCAAGCTCATTCTCAGTTGCATTAGCACAGGAGCGGGACTGGGACACATCAACATCTTAATCAATACGTGAGAGTCAATTACTGAGGAAGCGCGTGCTTAAGCAAGATCTGATTATTGGGTTCATGTTCAGTCCACCAAATGGACCAAATCAATGCGATGCGATATGTGTTATATACACTCTCCTACACATGCACTCTTATTCCTCCTCTTCTTGCCTCCTGTCACCTCAGCCTACGATCCACTGACTGTCCCCCACCCGCTCACATTCCTCATGGACACTTGAGGAAAGAAAGGAGGCTGATCAAAGTGACAAAGGGAAAGGATTTATGTTCTGGTGCACCAAATAATAGGACTTTGCTGAACTCCAGATAGCACAAGTGTATTGAGATGAAACGGCTGGAGGAGTTTCAACAAGCTTTTAAATAAGTCATATCTAAGCATGATTTATGATATAAGTAAACATCGTCTTAGAGGACATCTGACTGTGCTTATTCCTCCTCTAAACCAAAACACACTTTTTACTGGGTTTGCATTTCACCACTCAGAAGTCGGCCTTTTACAAGCCCTGTTTTTGTTCATAGAGATACAATGCATACTTAATCACACTTTTTGTACATTGTTTCATGCATATCTTATATATGCTGCTGACTTTAGAGCTCACAGCAGGTTGTATTGCTTTTCATCATGCCATTCAGACTGTGCAATGATTTCTAGCATTGCTCTTCTCAACCACCCAGTTCAATAACGGGTAAAAGACTACTAGCCATGATCTTTCTTTCACTGTAGTATTTCCAAGGGCTTTGTCTTTGTGTTTTAGATATCAGTGAGTGTGATTTTTTTTCCCTTCTCTTTTCAACATTTGGCTGTCATATTTGCTTTTATTGAGGATTTTGTTTGGTGAGCTTCTCCTGTCCATACCCTATCATTCTTATCAAGACAGATCACACAGTGGGTTACCTCCCATCCTCACAGAGAAATCTCGCCACACCTCAGGCCCCTCCTTGGCCTGGAACCCCACCTCACTGTCAGACCACTTCTTTATCTACCTGACTGAAAAATTGCACCTGGAACATGGAGGACACAACAAAGCAGGAAGGAAAACAGGGCGATGAGAAGTCGGGTGGTAGGTAGAGGACCAACAAGGCAAGAAATCAATAGCCGAGAGATTTTTAACTAAGGGTTTTTTTTCCTCTCACTCTCTGTCTTTTTTTTTTTTTTATCTCATAAGCTGCCAAACATCACCAGTGAAACTTGCACGAGGCAGTCGTTGCCAGAGGGTGAATCATAGCAATATTGATTTGATTATGTAAAAGCTCAGTGGAACCTCAAGCCAGATGCAGAAATAACTCCTCACCTAGGTCCTGTGGGAGAGTACTCACACTGTTTCGGAGGAGAAACTGAGATAGAAAGGATGGAATGAGAAAAATAGAAAAACTATATTGTTGTGGATAAAACCATAATTACTTCCCTCACAGCTAAAATACATTTTTTCCTGTTTTCTCATTAGCTCTTCTCAGTAGCAGTGATAATTAACACCGCTCTACTTGACTGAATTAGGATCTGACAGTTGCGAAATCTGCAGAAGAGCAGGCAGCTGCCAAGGAGCATGCTTCTCTGGTTGATCTGCATGTAAGTGTTGACCGACAGCACAGTGGCTGATTTGAAAAAAAAGAGAAAAAAAGAAAAAAAACAAGGCAAAAGAAAAGAAAGAGCATGTTTGGATTCTGATCTATGGCACCCTCTTCTGGACCCACAGTCACCAGCTCTGCTGTCCACCGAGAACAAAACAAACCTCTCTTTGTGCTGCCCTACTTTTTCCAGTAATTATCTTCATATTAAAAAGAAAAGAAGTACAACATATTTCTTATATTTCTTTATATGAGAAGTTCTAAAATCCTTGTTAAATATTTAAACTATATGTATAATTTAATAGGTTGTGATCTTTCAGTATAACAACCTTCAAGACATTTGTTATCATGTCATCAGATATTTATCATGATAACATATTTAAGAAAAAAAAAACTCACATTTCTATTTAAGAATAAAATTGTCACATGAAAGATTAAAAAGATTAAGACAGATTACAAAAATCCCATACTGTATGAGTTGCCAACTAATAACTTCATTGGAACAGTCAAAGCTAGGTTTCATTGCAACTGCCCCTGGGTAAGCATTAATTGGGCCACCTTTTTTTTCTTTTCTTTTTTTACAGTGCATTAAGGGAGCCATGGATCCAAGAGTCTGTCTTTAACTGCCCCAAATTATGATTCCACCTCAGTGAATCTCCACCCCACCAAATGACTGGAACGTTCTGGTCAGCTCTTATAATTGGCCTGGCCGGTGTCTCATGTAAAATACTAATCAGATCACATGATTGGTCGGGATGTCTTCAAAGGGAGATGGGGTTTCACAGAATCTATTTGAGCATGTGATTAGGTGGGTATAAAATGGGCCAGAATAACAGATCTCATTAGATTGGACTGTATGCCTACACTATTTTTTCCTTTTTTTCCATTCCTGAGTATTTTGCTCATCTGGACTTCCTGTGTTAAAAAAGTATAAAGGCATCTGTGTTTGCAGCCATAGTAATGTAAAACAGATAGTTTCAAAATGTTTGTGGAGTCATTTGTTCTGATATCTTTACATGGACAGTACAGTAACATACAATAGAAATTATGTTTTGCTATTGCTGGTTGAAAGCAATAACTTTGCCCTCTTTAACCAATTTTAAAAAGTATTATGAGCCTTTTTAAAAGACTAAATAAATTGCACTAAAATTTTGTTGTCATCATTAAATCCCCTAGAGGTATTTCTAAACATTGTAGTGCCTTAAATTTAGGAATTTCTTTCATTTTCAACGTTACCACGCTATAACAAGCAGCTGGATTCCCTTAATTATTTAGGGGGAAAATATCCAAATCACAAATAAGTAGTTTTCAGCTAACTAAGTCAAACAAGTTGTAAAAGAGGATAATCATTTTACTGGGGAATTTCATTAAAATAACCAAAAATAGAACTAACTAAGCTAAATTTATGGTTTAAGAAAAAAATAAAAAAGAATCATACCCTGAGTCATATCATCAAGGCATTTATTTTTCTCCATCATTCTGGGTGATTAAGAATTAATATGATTTAGTGTGAATGAATGCACGGACTCATACCTAAATGGCATTGACTTTTTAAGAGTAAACATCAATTCCAGATGCATATAATCATATTATCAGGCTAATCAGCATTGATTTTTACCCTGTACAAGGCAAGAGAAAAAAAGTTGCATGCAAATAAAATAAAAGGCCTTTTAACCATGAAAACGGAGGTACATGGGGAACCTGAAGGGCAGGTTGCCCTTGAAGTTTAAAGTTTGGCAATAAAAAAAGATAATTTACTTGCTCAAAGTGATAACAATGCTCAGTGACTTCCTTTTTACTGGCTTTAAAATACTTATCTGTTATGCAGGTAACTTTCCACAAAAAGAAATCATGCAATAGCTCAGACCGATGCTTGATAATAACAGTGGAGCTCTTAATTAAAGTCTGTTTCAGTGAGAAGCTCTCACTCTTGTAAGCCCCCTCTCTAGAATAAGGATAATTCCCATTCATTTGGAAGATCTCTTAATGATCACTCCCACACTGGACTGAACCTCCAAATAATACCATGCCTCAATCAGCATATTCCACAATCAATTCTGGATGGATTTCCTTTGCTGCTGATTACTTTAATAACTTCAACATATCTATTAGCAAATGGCCATGTGAATCGTATCTTTGTGATGACTATCGTTTAGCTATGAAAGGGGAGGGGTATAATTTAATTAGGGTCCAATATTGCTTTACTCAATCATGCTCCAGCAATTTATGGTGCTTTTTATTATCTAAATTGTTGTTTCAAATAATTCAGATGCTGTGATGTTAGAGGGAAAATATGGGAGTAAAATTACTTAGACTGTTAGATACAGTTGTATTTGCGGCTTTGTTCACAAAGACCCCCATAATGTGCTATGTGAACCAATTTCTAATTATATCAGTGGGTACTAAGACTGGAAATCTGCAAGGGTATGCACACTCCACTGGGTACACAGTAATAATGAGTTCCAAACACAGAATATAGACAGATTTTACATGAAGCTGAGACCTTGGAGGGACCAATTTCTTGAATTAGGATGCTTACATGGATCACATGAACGGGAAAGAGCCATTGTAAATTTACTGTTTAATATTGAGTACAAGTTTGAATAGAATTTGAGTAATAAAGGTGTAAAGTAAAGCATTACATGATGTCTTGATTTCACAGTAAAAATGTATTTTCAAAATTATAAACAGAGGAAATTTCATATAAGTTTACATTTTCAGTGTGTTAATATTATAATTGTTTGTATTGTATGTGATTTTGAATAGTTTACTATTTGTCTTTTATGCTTACTGTTAGTCAGCATCTCCTGCAACCATACCTGTCAGCTTATGTTTCCTAAGGATCTAAAAAAGTCCTACACTGGTTATCTAACTTTTTTTTTCTTTTAATGCCGGCATATTATATGTCACCCGTCTTTATACAGTATGTTAGGTTGGAACCAGCTGAAAATGCCAACAAGTATGTTGTGTGCACATATTTTCTTGTTATGACATATCGAATATCATGGTATTTCCAGTCAGAAACAAACAAATAAATTTTAACCATATTAACACATCCTTAGAGTATGATCCGACCACTTGCGTAGCTAAAATGAGCTTGAAAAATTTGCCACTCTTAAATTTTTTTTTGCTCATATCTGACTTGATTTTGTGTATACTGTCACGATTTGAAAGCAATTTTTTTTAAAAGATCAAATAGTTCAAACATAAACCTGTCAAATTTCAAGAAATGGGCATTATTGAGATGTCACTTCACATTCAGCATCTTCCAATATGTAAACGAAGTCACTACATTTGTAATCTGTGCTGACAAGCAACAAGATTGTCTAAAAATGCCCATTTGTCATGACACATGCTGATCTGTCATGAGGCCATCATTTATAGATCATAATGTGTTTCCTCCCTCTGCCTGTCCAGCAACATTAATGTTGTTTAAATGCCCACAGGAACTACACTGCACCTGATAACATCCATCTCCAACAATCAGTCAGTCAGTGCTGAGAGAGAGTCCCGGAGAGCCCTCTGGATTAGGCCAGTTAGGGTGCTCTGAGTCTGCGTAGTTAGTGGATTAAGACTGTTTCTCATAAGTCTCAATCAAGCAAGTCACACAAGAAAGGTAGCGTAGCTGAAAAGCAATATTTCCGGTTAAACATACTTGTGGTTTGTGGTCTCAGATGTGTTCACAATTTGTAGGACAGATGTAATTGTTGTACTGTTGGGTGAATGTGGTCGGGGACTGTGAGGAGAGAGTCTGCGTTGAATTACATTTGATCACTGAAAAGCTTTAAGAAATTAGTTATATTTTAAATGCAAAAACACTACTCTTGAACTTAATCACATTTAGCAATGTGTGGAATTTCAATTATTCTCCATGAATCATGCAAATAAACATAAAAATTGAAATACTTTGGTCCGGACCTGAACTCCTAAGATCTTTGTCATATCCGGTTACAATTTATGCTGTCTGTCACAATTGGCAATGAAATGTATAACTGTTGCTTTTTAGACAGAAAGTCACTGACACAATGCAAAGATGTCCCTTTTCTTCAAGAATTAACAAGTTAACAAGTCTGATATCCCATTAAATTAGATAACATTCCTAGGATGAGAGTTTTTAAGGGATAGGTCACATCAGTCTATTGGGGGAACTGATGGGGTCATCGAAGGTACATAGGTTTTTTCCTCCCTTGACGCATACAAGAATTCAAAAATTAAAATCGCTGCAAGGAAAAACAAGCAAATGTTGCAATTAAAGGCCAATCCTTCTCCTATAAAGTAAAATAAAAGCACTGTACAAATGGCAATAAACTGCGGATAATGACCTCAGGATGCCAAAGCAATATTTCCCCCCCCTTTTAATTGTACTTGTATTCGCCCTCACCGTTTCATGTTATGGGGTCGGGCTTTTTAAACTTTTCACAGCTGTGTGGAAGGGAAGGGGACAGCATCCTGGGGCGCTTTCAGGCACCGGTGAGGGGAGTCGCTGTGCCAGCTCCCAAGACTTGGATTCATTAACCGCTTTAGCAGCACAAACATTACCTTAAATGGTGAGGCCATATGCTGGCAAGGAACCACTCTCGCCTTGTTTCAATTACATGGAATCAAACATTGCAGGTATTCTAGGCACAGGGTCTTTATTGAGAAAGGGAAGGAGAAAGTGGTTTGCAAAGTCCTTGCCTTCCTTCGCCTCAGAGAGCCGGTCCTGTTTTATTTGAACACTATTGCGAGACAAAAGAAAGTGGTAGTTTGGCAAACGGTTGTGTTTTCAGTAACAATATTATTTCTTTTCTTTAGTCTTTAATATAGCAGCGCTAACTATCCTGTGCCATATTTTATAGTGAGGTTACTTCCATTTTATGTGAATTGTTA
This sequence comes from Atherina boyeri, assembly GCA_029874935.1. Lineage (NCBI taxonomy): Eukaryota > Metazoa > Chordata > Actinopteri > Atheriniformes > Atherinidae > Atherina > Atherina boyeri. The sequence continues at coordinate 1,972 of JAPMNP010046287.1, read as the reverse complement.
GCCTTGTTAAAACGTCTGAAAAGATTAGAGTTGGATTATAAGTGTCACTCCCTACATGTATGTGTTTCATTATGAATCTTGGACTGATCTTCAATATGCAGAGCAGCATTCTGGCTCTTTGCGCTGTTTCTGGGACTCCTGGAGTGCCCACAGCTGGTGCCCAAATAAAGCCTTTTACCTCAATGCCCTTATACCACTAAACAGCTCTAATGTGCTCACACATCAACTAGGAGTCTTTACAGGTAATGAGGTCACTGCATTAGAGAAGGATCATGACCACATTTCTATAATGTGACACAACTGGGGGGAATTTCATGCCGCAGCAAGTCTGAACAAGAAAAAAAATCACTTTCATGTGCAGCATAAGGTGTAAACTGAGGGGTTGAGAACATATAAAAATTGCAGCCAGGTATGTGATAAGGTGCTGAGAATAGCAGAGAACATATAGAAAGCAATGTGTTGTTCAGCCAAACTGTGAAGCAAAACAGAGCGAGTACATAACTCACAAAGTAAGTATACACCCCACTGTTTATGCCTCGCTTTAGTTTTCCCTTCTTGCTGAAACCAAAACAGACCTTCAGAAACTTTTTCACACAGGTAAGACTTTATCAAATTGCACAACCTGCATAACAGTGCTTTCAGGCTTAATCTCAGTTCTCATTGGTATGACTTTCAACACAATGACAATGACAATTAAATGTGCACCTTGACACAGAAACTATGAAATTAGTTAGCTTTAGTGGGGCTGAAGCAAACAGGGACCAAAAGACTGAATCCACATGTGGTGCTTTGTGGAAACATTCTTTTAGTGGCTATTTGTACAACTTAGTGAGTTGTGTATTAATAATGGCTAAATTGAGTTCCATGTGTTTTTTATGCTTTTGCTCAATTTCTCTTGTTTGTATCTTTTGCTCAACAGGATGGCAAAGATACCAAAACTTCACTACAAACTTTACTATAATGATGCTATTGTAATAATAAAGGTAAAAGCTTGTTGAGGTACTAAAGTCATATTTGTGATTCTTTACCATACAGCTTTTCATTCAAAAATATAAATTTTGTGCGAGTAAAGTACAAATATGACACAGTTATAAAAGTTTATAGAGTGTCTTGTCAGCTCTTTAGCAACATCACTTATACCTCACTATGCCATCCAAAATCAATACAATATTTTTCTCCCAATAAATAATGTAGGCCTGAAAAAGGTCCATTGCACACATCGACAGTTGGCTGCAATTAGGGGGCAGCAGCACAAGTAACTGATGACAGTCCCTCCCTCCTTCTAGCTCACACGGGATCAGCAGAAAATGAAGACGCAGAGACCACTTTGTCACCGGCTGAGGGTGGACCTGGAAATGACTCCTAATGGAAAAAGGGCTCCCTGAGCCGCCACTGCATCTGCTGTTCCAAGCACTTTCTCCGGGCCGATGGGCCAGCCCCAACCAGTTTCCAGCTCCCTTTATCTAAGCCTTTAATATGCTCTGGGCAGCCAGCAGCGACCGCAAGCTGAGGTCAGGAGGCATCAGAGACTGAGTGCATGTGTGTGTCTATCGGCAAGCATTTGAGTGTGTGTTGTGAGAGTGGGAGCGAGCAGAAAAATTCTGTGGCTACCAGGCTACCACATTGGAGGAAACAAAATAGATATGACATGAATTTTTGTATTCAACAAGAGATAACAGATGTACAAAGAGCCGCAAAATAGATGAATTCATAAATGAAAAACAGATTTGAAAAACTCAATGCCACAGTCACACTGAGGCAGTTTTATAGAATATAACAGGAATCTATCCAAATCTTATTGTGTGATATTACTGCTAGTATGGCAATAAAATGCATAATTCAACTACAGTACAAGGTTTGCTTCATTGTCATCTGTGTTTAGTTTAAAGGTACTGTATGTAAGGTTCTGGCAGAAACTGGTACTGCAATCATGTGAAACCGTAGCCTATGTAAGAAATTGTTAAAAATGGCC
>JAPMNP010043604.1:0-12881 GCA_029874935.1 Atherina boyeri | reverse complement strand
CTCCAGACATCAACAACACTCTGGAGAACTAGGAAATGAGGCCCTATGTCAAAAATCCCGAACTATCCCTTTAAAAGGGTGCAGTTTTAGGGTTTTGGAACGCACCCTGTGTGAATTGTAGCATCACTTTCCTGTTCTTAGCTAGTGGCACCTGGTGTGGTCCTCTGCTACTGTAGCCAATCTGCTCCAAGCTTGGACTTCTAGTGTTCAGAGAGGCTATTCTGCATACTTTGGTTGTAACGAGCTATAATTTGAGTTCCTGTTGCCCTTCTATCATCTCCAACAAGTCCTCCCATTCTCCTCTGACTTTTGACATCACCAAGTCATTTTGATCCAGACAATTGTTGCTCACTGAATATTTTCTCTTTTTCCAGCCATTTGCTGTAAACCATAGAGGTTATGTGTGAAAATCCCAGTAGACAAAAATACCATGTTCAAAGTCACTTAAGCCCCCTTTCTTTCCCATTCTGATGCTCAATTTGAACTTCAGAAAGTAGTTTTGACCTTGTGTTCATGCCTAAATGCATTGAGTTACTGCCATGTGATTGGCTCATTAGCTGTTTGGGTTAAAAAGCACCCAAACAGGTATACTGTACCTAATATAGTGGCCAGTGAATGTATATTGCAATTCAATACAGCAAAATGCTTTAATGCTGTTACTAACTATGATCTTAATGACAATGTCATTGTGGAAGAATTTTGGATTGGATTATGTAAATGTCTGTGTTTGTGTAGTTTTTCTGCCAGAACAGCTCCAGCAGGACCCTAGGAAATCATACAAAAAACATTCAACTTGATATTGACCAGACATCTTACAACAAGCATGAAACTCATACCGTAATGACACAGTCATTGTCTAGATGATCTGGCCTGTGATCATTTCTTTCTGACACAAATACAAGTACAGCGCCAGCTAGAAGTACTCTTCTATGAGCTTGGTTACCAGGACAACAGTTTCTGCCCATATAATTTACTTCTTTGAAAAAATAGTGATACTTTTGCCAAAGATCAGAAATGTTCAACTAAAAGAATTTGGAGCAGCTGCATAGAAAAGTCAGGTTGCCCTGAAATGCACTTTTTCCTTGGCAGCCTCATAAACTCACCTCATATGTTCACACTGTCACCCAAGAAAAATGCTATGTGGACGAAGGCCGTTCAGTTGTTCTTGTGTAGCTAATAAATTGTGCATTAATCATGTTGGTTTGGCAATAGTGTTAGTAAGAAACAAACCAACAACTGTCAACTAAATTCCCTATAAAATCATCCATCCATCCTTTGGCATTCTCAGTTGCTGTCAGGCCAGAGGTAGAGTATACCTTGGACAGGTTGTCAGACTAACACAGAGACAAACAACCACTCGCGCTTACACTCACTCCAAGGGAAAATTTAGAAATACCAGATAACCATTCAACTGAATCAAATTAAATGTTTTAGTATTTGTACAGATCATTATACACTGCCTGGCTAAAAAAAATGCCATCAAATATAGTACAAAAGGTCACACACTAATATTTTGTTGGAACACCTTTAGCTTTGATCACGGCAGGATTTGCGGTGTCATTGTTTCGATTAGCATCTGCAATATCACAAAATTTATTTCCATCCAGTGTTAATTAATTTTTAATAAATTTTTCACCAAGATCTTGTATTAATGATGGGAGAGTCCAGCCACTGCACAAAGCCTTCTCCAGCACATCCCAAAGATTTTCTGTGGGGTTCAGGTGTGGATTCTGTGGTGGCCAATCCATGTGCAAAAATGATGTCTCATGCTCCCTGGACCTCTCTTTCACAATTTGAGCCCAATGGATCCTGGCATTGTCATCTTGAATTATGCCCGTACCATCATTAAAGATATAATAACCTGGTCATTCAGTATATAATTCAGGTAGTCAGCTGGCCTCATTCTTTGGACACATAATGTTGCTGAACCTAGACCAAATGCAACAACCCCAGATCATAGCACTGCCCCCAGAGGCTTGTACAGTAGGCACTAGGCATGATGTGTGCATTGCTTACCCAGATTATCCCATCACTCTGGAACAGGGTAAATCTGGTCTCATCAGACCACATGACCTTCTTCCAATGCTCCAGAATCCAATCTTTATGCTCCCCAGCAAATTGAAGCACTTTTTTCCTGGTGTCCTTCTGACCTTTACAAAACAATTAATTTGGGATTCCTAAATTCTTAAAAAAACATTCCATATCAAATCAAAGTTTATTTATATAGCACCTTTCAACAACGTTCAGGATTGACAAAAGTGCTTCACAACTGTGAAAACTCACAATACAGAGCAAGAATCATCAGAAAGGGAAGAAGTCAAAAACATGCCAAAACCATTTAGCAACAACAAAATTATTAAAAGAATATAAAACACCATACGACAAGATATCAAAGTGCCAAAAAATCAAAAAGCCTGTTTAAATAAATGGGTCTTGAGTTTGGCTTATGGAATAACACAACCAAAATGATGACCAAAGAAATGACGGAAAAATGACCTAAAAGGACATAAAAATTCTTAATGACTTGCAAAGTTTCATTTTAGTTCTTTTTATAACAACATGTGACCTGTTTTGTTGGTTTTCTGCTTAAAATAATTATTAATGAACACATTTAGAAATTAGATTATTTTCATGAAAAATAGCACTATTCAAGGAAGTGTTGCCGCAGCTGTGACATTTCATAAATAACATGATCCTGCGGGACTCCATCACTCATAACATGTAACTAGTTATGAAAGTTGTATTTTTAGGAACTTTTAATGATGAATGTAATTTTCCTGACACCAATTAGCAAATTCTCTACTTTCTTCTTTGAATTTTTTTTTCATCTTTCTGTCTTGTGTTCAAGTGCAGTTCTCTGCAGAACCAAAGGTGAACGTTCTCCAACCAGTGGCCGTTGTTGGGTTAGGGTCAGTAATCTGAAATATGATGTTTAACAGTAAAGGAGATCTTTTCTAAGAGTTCTTTAATTGAGACATTTTGTTACTTATTGGGTTGAGGTCAGTGTGATTTTATAACCTGATGCACAAGAAGTTTCATTACAAAGAAGCACCAAATAACTCATCTTAAAAAAAAACAAAAAAAAAACTGCTTGGCATATTAGGCTTGTATTTGCAAGGGAAAACATTTCCTTTCAGACAAGAAAATTCACTCTAAGCTCTTTGATGTTGGCACCATTGACTATTGTCACACTTAAAACATGACCATAACTGCCAGCATACTCCACCCATTGGTCCAAAGCCACTATCAACTGGCACCAAGCTTGAAGCCTAGCAATATGCATTGTGTCATGATTGTGATCTTGTAAGATTTTGAGAGAATCCAGCCGCCTCATTGAACACTAGAGGGTAACAACTTATTTCTTCCAAGGATGTCTAAGGAATCAGGAATGCTAACTTGGATTGATTGAGAAACACCCACATTGTGTTCTGCAGAGACGCTTGTGTTGCGATCATGCCTGGTTTAAGTAAGGGCTGTGCAGCTTTCTCCCCCTTTCACCCCCCTCACCGCATTTCATCTGTTACATTCACTCTGAATGTCCCATCGACTCCTCAGCACGGCTGCAGCTGTTATCATGAAGCAACGCCATCATCATTTATATGTTTATGTTGTTGAGATCATCATCTCTAAATGTTTCTGTTTTGTTTGTGGAAGCTCACGACAGATTAAATAATGCTTCATTTTAAGTAATTGTTGACAAGTGCTTTTAGATGTGTCACATGGATTTGACATTGTTTCTATTCAAGATTCAGTTTTGCATCAGTTTGGTGTTTCATATTTCTCAAAAAAATTACACATCTTGGCTTTGAGAGAGATGAATCAGCTCCTCCTGCTCAGAGAAGCTGCAAAAGAGAAATGTTGGAGTAAACATATTTTTTGTTTTTGGCTACATGCTACTTGCCATTTCAGACAAGGATGAAAAGTTTAATGAAATATTTTTAAAGTTGTCATGTTTCCTTAACATGTAACTTACCAGGCCCGTCATCGTGGAAATCCCACACTTCGGCTCGATGCGGGGCCAGGAGAGAGAGTTGATCCTGTTGCGCAGTGAGAACGGTGAAAGCTGGAAGGAGCACCTGTACGACTGCAAGACTGCCGACCTCAATCAGCTCCTCAATGGGATGGATGAAGGTGAAGTACAGGCAACTTTTTTTTTGTTATGTAACATATGTTTATGTTGTCATGTAAACAGATGTGACTCTGCAGACACATCTGTAATACCTTATATAGGACTGTTGGCTTCATCAGATTCCCAATCTGCTCTAACTAATCCTGTCATGATCACATTATCAAATAAATTAGTATTTTTTGTTGCAGCTCCTAAATATTTGACCAAGTATTCTGTAAGCTTTAGAAAAGTGATAGACTTAGAGGGTTGTTCCTGTCAAGCTGTGGTATGCTTTACACCAATATGGAGCAGCTGACATGCTAGTATTAGACATTACAGTTACATGAATCTATGAAGGCTTTGACGTTATACCTTACTTGATGGAATGACCAATCACACTAAAATGTTAAACAATGGAATTCAGTGGGTGGCTTTTTCCATGAACTATCAAAACTTATACTAGCATTTTGATCAGTTGGATAAAGATAAATTCACCTTAGAGGGAAATAAACCTATGGATAGAAAGGCAGTAAACCATCTGATCTGACTGTTATTGCAAAATATAAGAGCAGAAGCATAATTAACCCTTGTGAACAAGACTGATGATAGATTACTACTAGCTGACAGATGGAGTGATGATTATAGTCATCAGCATTAATAGGCATTGCTCGATAGGGGCCAATTTTAACGATAACACAACTTACATTATTGCAAGAAAAGCTAACGTAAGATGATGTTTTATCCATAAACCAAACCGTCTCTAAAGGTTTGGATGATAAATATTCAACATGTGATTGATGCATGATTTTAATTTTTTAATCCTCCTTACCTGTAGAACTGGACAGTCCTGAGGAACTGGAGAAGAAGAGGATCTGCCGTATCATCACCAAGGACTTCCCACAATACTTTGCTGTGGTGTCTCGGATCAGACAGGAGACCCATCAAATGGGACCAGAGGGCGGGACTCTATGCAGCCGCAGCGTGCCATTGGTTCAGGCTTCCTTCCCTGAGGGGGCATTGACCAAAAAGATCAAAGTTGGGTTGCAGGTGAGTTCAAAGATACAAATCAGTGTTATTTTCGTTATTTTGAAGATGCGATAAAGTATCGACCAGTGCATACAGAAGTGCTGTATTTGTATAGAAGACCCACAAGTGAAGCATCTCTTCACTGTTCTCTTCTAGGCCCAGCCAATCCCTGACGACACTGTTAAGAAAATCCTCGGTAACCGAGCAACCTTCAGTCCTATTGTTACTGTGGAGCCCAGAAGAAGGAAGTTCCACAAACCCATCACCATGACAATCCCAGTCCCGCCCCTTTCAGGGGAGGGGCTTACAAATGGCTACAAAGGAGACAGTACTCCCTGCCTTCGCCTCCTCTGCAGCATCACAGGTGAGTTCTGATATTTAATCAACTGTCTTTGTTCAAAAATCTGTCAAATGCAAGAGCAATAGTGAGGCGACAAATATGGACAGATTCAGGTTAGAGAAGGTTTGCTTTAAAACAAGCATTAGGGTTTAGCATGTTTGAGGTTTAAGTTATACCAGGTTACAGGATGTCAACAAAAAATACAAGAATTGAAAGAACATGTTGGTTGTAAGGCTAAGAAGCAGTCTAACTCAGATCTTTTTTTACTCTCCGAAAGTTTAATTGTTTTTTAACATATCAAATTAAATTGGTTTCTGCTAGTTTTGCTTTGTAAATCAAGAAAAAAAACTTGCTCTTACCATTTCCATTTCGTGTGCCTCTTGTAAGATGTTACGCCATCCCTGTAGATCAGATGTGGAAAAAAATTCCTCCCTTTAAATGGGAAATGTTTCTCGTCTGATAGGTGGTACATCACCAGCACAATGGGAGGACATCACCGGCACAACTCCTCTTACTTTCGTCAATGACTGTGTCTCCTTCACCACCAATGTCTCTGCTCGGTGAGAACATGTGCAACATGTATATGTTTATACATTAATCACACGTTTCACAATGTTCACCATTTTATTTGCGTCCTTTGCAGGTTTTGGTTAGCAGACTGCCACCAGATCCCAGAGACGGTGAGCTTGGCCATGCAGCTCTACAGGGAGCTGATCTGCGTGCCCTACATGGCCAAGTTTGTGGTGTTTGCTAAGATGAACGACCCGGTGGAGTCCAATCTCAGGTGTTTCTGCATGACGGACGACAAGGTGGACAAAACCTTGGAGCAGCAGGAAAACTTTGAGGAGGTGGCCAGGAGCAAAGACATAGAGGTACACTGTTAAATCATATGTGGGTCGTTTAACACAGTAATTGCTGTTTTCTTTGATTTTAAAGCATTAATTAGATAGTTACTCATACATTCAATTATACTTTTTACTTATCAGACAATTCTTCACCAAATGCCAGTTTCTGATCTCTATATTGCTGAAAATTTGATCATGTGTTTCATAAAAACCTTTTAAATTAAAATTGTGCGTGTTTCATTTGGATTTTGATTATTACTGTTGAATTTAACTCAGGTCTTGGAGGGCAGGCCCATCTATTTGGACTGCTATGGAAACCTGGCTCCTCTGACCAAAGCTGGTCAGCAGTTGGTTCTCAACTTCTACGCCTTTAAGGAAAACCGCTTGCCCTTCAGTGTCAAGGTACTCAAATATTATTATGCTGTAACTACACCTCATCCTCATGCTAGGATGTGGAGCTGGCAGGTCTTTAAATCTATGTAACACAGAAAAGTTATTTTAATTTACACGCTTTTACAGGATTTCATAACTTATTGCACAAGGTGCAAAGATTGGTGTCACCCTAGAGCAACAGAAGAACAATCCCAAAACTAAATGAGCCAGAGACAGAAGTGCCAAAAAATACTTCCATGGAGGTTACACTGGTTTATCACTAAAGCTCCGCCAGCAAGCCTTCCTTCTCCTTAATCCTCCTTCTCCTTTTATCGTTTTCGGAAGTAAAAAAAAGAAAATCCTTCAAAATATTTAACTGATTTAACTGATTGATTGGGGAAGGGGAAGGGGGAAAGATAAGAAAAAGACTCCAGTTTTGATGATGTTTGCCAAGCGAATATGGAATTTCATCATGCCAATTTTGCATTAATGCACAGGATGCATAGGAGGAATTTAGCAAATTGTGACAAATCCCATGCCCAGTTGCATTCTTGGTGAATGGTAAGATGTGCATTTTGAGAAACATAATTTGAACTAAAATTAGTTTTTGAAATGTGCTTAAAACCTCATTTGGACTGAAATCAATTCCGATTTAATATCTTATTTTAAAATGATAACATATTAATGTGAATGTGGAAATGTGGATTATGAATCCACTTCCCTTTTATGCAAATAAACTTTGTGTTGATTCTATTCTTTTGGTATTTTTAAAAAATGTCCCTTTTGGATGTTTTGTTTTATTTTGGACAGGCACCATTTTAACCTAACAACAGTGAATAGGACAGACCACATTACATAAAAATAATCAGCTGCAAAGTTTCTTAGTGAATTTTGAAATATATTATTCTTAAAACCTACCATAATTGGCTTAACACGAACAAACAAACAAAAGAAAAAACACAATCACTTAAGTGCACTATGTTAACATACATTTGCTTCCTTAAATCTGTGTACCACCACCCAATCAAGAAAAGAGTACATAAAGAAGCATTTATCTGTCTTTAGGTTAGAGATCCGAGTCAGGAGCCATGTGGTCGACTCACTTTCCTAAAAGAGTGTAAGACCACAAAAGGTCTTCCACAAACCGCTGTGTGCAACCTGAACATCACACTTCCAGCAGTGAAAAAGGTAAGGTAGTGTGTGTGAGCTCACCATTCTCTGTTGTCACATCCATGATCATATTCATGGTTAGGGTAGTTTCAGCTCCCATTAAACACTGATATATGAAAGACAGAGAAAGACTTTGGCTAAACTACCGCCACTGTGTCTTTTATCTGTTTAAAGCTTCTCTCTCTATTTATATATTGGTAATCTCTGCAGTGGATTCTTGTCATTGGCTGTTTCATATTGTTTCTTCCTGCCTTTTGATTTGGATGACTTGCTTTTGGCTGAGGGCTTGTGTGCTTAAGAGTTTTTTGAATATCAGGCTGTTTTTTTTGTGGCTTGACTTCATTTGCTGTTTTTGCTTCTGAATGTTGGCGCTTTACATATTTTTTGCTGTTTGTTTGGCCTCTTTTTTTTAAGTCGCTAAAGTGGCTTCGCTTCTTATTTGGAGCTTCTATCAATCACTCCTTTTTCACACCCTGATATTTCTTTTCCCCCTGCTTTCCATTATGTTACTCCCCCTGTTTCTGCAATGCATCTTGGGAACCAGGAAATGGAGTCAGATGCCGAGGATGAGGTAAACCACACCCTGCCCACCATGTGCTGTCCTCTGCGCCAGATCTTTAGCGGCCCTGCTCTGCCATCTATAACGTTATTTTTCACCGCTTCTGCAAGGGCATTATCAGCTTTCCTTGCTTGAAGCCACCTCTAGCTCCTCAGTTTTGCATGATTCATGGTAGATATGGGAACAAACTACATGTCATATGTCCAGTCCTTATCCTCTGCACACTGCAGTATGTGTTCCAAGGAGCCACATCCACAACATTTGATAACATTACACTGAATTGGATTATTTGCACCATCAGGCACATGTATTATAAAGTTTTTAGCCTTATCATGACTAACTTAAACGCTTTATTTAGGTTATTATATTAACATTTAATGTAAACACCAGGGCTGTCACTTTTTCTTCAAAATCTCAGTATTTGTTATTTGTCTGTAGTTCTTTTGAATAAAAGAAAGTCACAGTTTCTTAGTGATTTAGACTAAAGGTTGTGCAGATGTCTGCATCAGGCTATAAGTGTCCAAGCCAGCTCCACCTAATGCGTTCCCTGGTAACCTCTCAGTGAAATAAGCCAATGTTATGTCTGTTATTTTTGCCATCAAAACGGAGGTAACTAGCGTGCAAAGCTGTCCTTAACCTAAATAATTTGAGGAACAGTTCTATGATCATTTTTTTACTTAAACAGTACTAATAAAGATACAGCTGTTTGTTAACATTGTACAAAGCAGCTTGTTACTCTACCACAACAAATTTATGAACTCATCTGCTAGCTTGACATCCAAGTGAGGGACCAGATATAAACAAGTCTTTGCTGGATCTTAACTGGCTAACTGCCTGCTATTTACCACAATCAGCTACAGCAGCTCCCCTCGCCAGAGGCTCAGAATATAAGATTTATATGGAAGATTGAGCTACGACATAACATTCCAAGTTGCTGTAAAGTTGAATCCCACACAGGATAGTTGTACAGCACCACATGGGATGACATGTAGAGGATAATGAAGGATGAGATACCCAATAAAGGATAAGACAAGTAGCTTATTTTATTTTGAATTCATCCAAACTTCTTTGGGAAAAAGTGACAGTCCTAGTAAGTACTAGCATCAGTATTGGCTAAGTGCAGGAGGATTTGCTGCTTTATTTTACAATTGAATATATTAATGAATGCTAACTAATGCAGACTGGAAGGTTTGCTTTAATTTTTCACTAAAAGGTGCTAATTTTGGAGCACTTTGCACTGTAGGGTGACCGAGAACTGATAGGTTTTTGTGTTGTTTGCTATTGTTGCAGACTGAAAAGCCAGAACGACGTCATACCTTTGCATCCCTAGCCTTACGTAAGCGCTACAGCTATCTGGCCGAGCCTGCACTGAGTGAGTTTGACATCTTCACTAACAAACCGTTTGAGTATTAAATAATGCCAAGTTTAGTGAATAAGTTAGTTTACTAACAGTTTTAATTACATGACTGAAAAAATTGTAGATAGATGTTACTTACTCAATGTGACAAATGCATATTTCTCATCCCACATAATACGCACTGTCCACTTGCTTGTTTACAACATGGTACATATTTTTGCATGAATCAGTGAGTGGTTTTTAAGTTTGTGTGCCATGCTTGCCCACATTGTGAGTTGTAATTCCTCTTGGTTTGTTTGGTTGATTTCCACTGCTGTGTTTTAAATTTTATACAGTATGTAGCTCAATTTTACTCTGACTTACCAACACAGTGTTATGAAATATTTTTTGGGGGGGAAGTCAAAGTAAAATTTTCTTTGTTTTTTATTTGTCCCCTTGGAGTTTAAAGCTCTTTTTGGTTTTGTGATGACGTAGCACCTTTGCAGGGACGATAATGCATGTTGGAGGTCTTGAGTTTGGCTTTTTTCCGACATTTCTTTTCAGTTTTTCACAGTTTTGCTCGTCACCAACCCGATGCTGCATGACAAAATGGGCCAAAACTTCAGTCTTGGAAAGCACATTTTGTCATATTTTGTTTGCTTTACAAGAAAAAGGAAAATGGAAACTTCTGCAGCCCTTGCCTCGATTGTTTTAAAGTGTCCAAATTCTCTTTGAGGAAACTGTCTTTTTTGGACCAAACAGATAAAAGGCACTTAAAAAAGCGGACTGAATTTAGAGCCAGACTCCATATGCTGGTATTAGAATATCTGAAGTCCAAAGAGAGAAGTCGTTTTTGTGGTAATCCTGGTGCATTTGTCTGCCATTTTCTGTTGTCAGCTGTCAGTCTATGCCATTGTCCTTGGAAATTTACTTTGCCGCTGTATGTGCTTTGTTTGGTTTTATTCTTTATGTTGATGTTGCTGTTGTTTGAGTCATCTTCCCATTCCTGAATCACAAAGGAACACAACTGTTTCTTTCTATAAGTTCATCTTCAGTCAGTACTTAAATGTCTTACCCAACACATGTAACTGCTATTTTTCCCTCCTTAATACTACAACTGCATCACTGACCAACTCTTCCTCCTCTGGTCTTCTCTTTTTTCATATTTCTTTCCTCCTTTTATTCTCCAACATAATTTTCTGTTATCTTTACAATTCTGTATTCTTTTGATATTTTTTATTTTTTTGCCATCCCTTCTTCATCATTATTTCTTTGAATTCACCTGAAGAAACAGCAATTGAGCGAAGTGCAGCAACAAGAGCACTGCCTGCTGGTTACCCTCACAAACCTGTCTTTCCAACCAGACCTTACACACCATGGTCGACTGCTCCTATTACCGTCCCTGGCCAAACAAGGCCCACCGGAGTGGGGGGTTCCCACGCCTCTACCGATTCATCGGCAGGCTCACCAGCTGCTTCTCCATTAAAGTCTACCTGGCCCCTCTCAACCCCATCACCTGCATGCCCCACATCGATAAAAACCTCCATGGGAGCTCTATCACCGGCACCTACCCTGTCTTCCCCAGTTAAATCAGTCAGTGATCTACCATCCTCATCTCCCATCAGGTCTTATAGGACTGTGCCTTCACCTATCAAAACGGTTGTTCAGCATGGTCAGTACCCTCTTCATGGGTCTGCCAGCCTTGTGACGTCTGGAAGTAAACCTGCCACAGATCCAGCTTCAATCAAAAACCTGGCTTCAGCATACACATCAAGAACCTCCCCCCTTCATTCACTACCCAATAGTTCTTTATCAGAGAGGTCTTCAGCTCCTACTCCTTCTGCAGCGTCGCCAAAATCAACATACAGCATGTACAGCTCTAATCTGCCTTTTAAAACTGTCCTTGGGTCCACAGTTGCGACAGATCCAGCAACAGCCAATCTTCCTTCTATTAAAAGCATCTCGAGTCTGTCCTCTCTAAAAACTTCTGCTGATTCCACGCTTTCATCCCGAGGAGGAAGGACATCCATCTCATCTCTCTCCTCCACTGGCCAGACAACCATCCCCTCTTCAGAATTTTCCATGATGAATGGATCTGTCTCACCTGTGAAATACCCATCATCCTCCTCCACACCATCCTCACCTTCTTCCCGTTTGCTCTCAGAAAGAAGTAGCAGCCTTCAAGAAAGGATCCAGGCCACCACACATGCAGCGACGTCCGGTGTCAGTGCAGCCATAAATGAAGCTATAGACTCGTACTCTGTCTCAGGCTATGGCACACTTAAAACATTGTCCTCCTCCCGTAGATCTGCAACAACAAGCTCTGCTTACGGATCGCTGAGATCGGCAGCTGCCCCCCAGAGCTCAGCAGTCTCATCCAGCACAATGACTATCCCTGTTTATTCCTTAGTGAATGTTATCCCAGAGACCCCTGTCAAACCAGGGCCTGGGTCTCTCAAAATGGCACTTCCTGATTCCCCCCGGGCCTCATCTTCATCCTCTTCCACTTTGTCAACCTGTGTCACTGGCACAAAAATAAAATCCCAGCTGAAGTCCCCTCCGTTTATCACACCCCCCATCATCCACCCAACTGCAGCTTCCAACCAGGAGATATTGAAAGACGTAGCAGACATGAAAGAAGATCTAATCAGAATGACAGCAATCCTACAAACAGACACACAGACGGCAGCTAAAACTGTCCAGACATCACATACTGGCACTCCTAAAGAGACTAAATTAGAGGATGAGGAGCCATATAGTTTAGTGGAGAAGGTGAAAGAAGATTTAGTCAAAGTCAGTAAGATATTACAGAAAGACATCATATCTGAAGGTAAAGAAAGAGCCTCAGAGGATGAATGGGAGGAATTTTCCAAAGATGAGATTGAAGAGGCACAAAGAAGTACCCTCCCAGTTTATTATCCTCCTTTTGATGAAAACACACTCTTTCTCAAACACCAGTCGATGACAAGCAAAGAATTAGAGTTAGCTAGAGTCGTAGATTTCCTAACAAATGACATTGGTGCTAGCTCTCTGTCGAAAATGGCAGAACTGAAAAGTAGATATGAAGATGAGGTGAAAAGGGAAGGGGAAGAGAAACAGAAGCGTGTCCTCAAACCGTCTATGTC
>JAPMNP010043134.1:0-10787 GCA_029874935.1 Atherina boyeri | reverse complement strand
AACTAATCAGGAACTAATGGTTAGTTCCCTAGTAACTAAGCATTTTTTGTGTACCTTATTGTAAAGTGTTACCATGTTAACTAACTAGGCATAAAAATGAGCCAGAGAAACACTGATTTACAAAAACAATCATCTTTTTAAGTTACTTTAAATTCAGTAAAAGCAAAACAGGAATGAATGCATGTTAGCACAGAAAGTCTCAGGCGACAGCTTAAGTGTGGTTCAGTCATCAAAGTCTGGGATGTCATCATAGGAGTACCCTGGGTAGCCCTTTGAAGCATAGTAAGCTATCCGTAGGTGGTAAATTCCAGGCAGGAAGACAAGGATCCCAATGATAAGAACAGGCACTGTTCGGTCAGAGTGCTGACAGAAAGAAAACATTTATTCAGTTGAAACAACGCCCCTATAACACTGTTAAAAAAGTAAATGTGCTTTGTAAAGTACTCACAGTGACTCCAAAGTATCCAGCCAGGAGAAGAGAACCAATGATGATTAAAAGAGAGCCGATTAAGAAAAGCACTGTGGCAAGCGCTATAGCTTTGTATGGGACTTTGGGTGGACTCCTTTTGAACTGTAGAAGAAGAGATATATTTAATTATATTCAATCAAAACTTTTCCATGACAAAAATGTTCTGTTTCACACATATAGTGAACTGGAAAAGATCTGGCTCATTTTGTATTTTTTATTAACTTTTCTTTTTTTGGAAAAGAAAACCTATGAGAAATGGTAAAAAAAAAATTGACTGCAGACTTTTGTGTTTATTGCAAGAATAAAATCTCTATTTTCACCCATAAAGTAGAATTAAATAGCTAGTGAAGGTGTGTATACTATTCTTGCCCCACAAAGTGTGAGAAAGTAATTAATGACGTCATTTGTGTTATCTTGTGTTGCTTTTGTCTCTGAAGAAGAAAGTTCAGAGTCTGAACTTGAAAACTTTTGATGTCCACATGTTTGATTCTGAAAGTGGGAGGAAAAAAGAAAAATAGCTTCCTCCAGGTTGGCTTATTCTCAGTTCTGCAAACATCAAAGCTCATCGTGGTTCATTTAGCTGATGAGACAACTAAACTTTAAAGGCAACAGAAAGACATTTTAACATCAGAGTACTTAATAAAATCTGAATTGTAATTCAGTAATTTGCTATGACAATTTCTTCTGCCATTATTATTTACAATTAAAACTTGTAACATAATTTCGGCATTCTTAAAAATACACAAATTTCTTAATAATGAAAACAGTTTTCTAAAAAAAAAAAAGAAAAAAAAAGAGGAAGAAACAATCAAGTTATAGCCCTTTTTTTTATAAAAAAAAAAGGGAAAAAAAAGGAGACAATCAAATAGAACATTTTCATATCTTTCAATTTCCACTCAGCAAACAAGACATAGCGCACATGGAGAAATTGCTCTTAAAGAAATAATCAGAGGCAGCTGAAAACCTGGTGAATTGCAGATCTTAAATGTCAATATTCAGAATAATACTTTTGAGAGAAATATATGGTGGAACTTTAAGAGAAAAGCTAAATTTTATGAGGACAGATTCCCCCACATCTTTTATTCATTTTATTGAAAGAGTTCAGTTTTTCCTCTCCAAGACAGGCAAACTCTTTTACCCTGGGCATGGTGAGTTTATTAGTACAATTTCACTCTCTATAGATACTTTTTGTGGCAAACGATGACGACATTTCTAATACAAAATAAATCACTGTTAATCTGATAGACAAAATGCTTGTTAAACTGTTGCATTTACAGTCTCATATCAATATAATTGTGACACCTACAATTGTGTGTAGGCTAATTCATGGTGATGCTGCTCAGTCTCCCTTAAACGCTTAAAGAACTATATCTCACATGTAATAAATATCTGTTTAAAAGCTGTTTTCACACCAAATATACCCTCTAATCTAAAATTACAGTGAGACAACAGATTATTCATTATACGGTGTAATAGCAGAAACACTGATTGGGGCTCAACCCTCCCAACAAAATCTAGTGTGCAATTATGCTATAACAATATGGTTAATCGTGCCTTACCTGTAAATCAATGTAGCCGTCATCATCAGAGGCTAACCTGGAGTACCTAACTTTGCTGTTATCTTGGGACACAATATTACGAGCAGGCATTTTCCTCAGCTGCTCGGGAACTTGCTAGCACTATTATTGTTGGTGTTTCAGAAACAGCACTCCTACAAAATATCTAACGATACAGTAGACATCTTTGTGGGTCACTCATAAACTGTCAATGCTAATATACAGTAAAATAATGTACTCGAACCTAAATAAGATAATTACAACTCCATAAACGCGTTTACAGATGAGATAACTGCGAGTCGGCAACTAATGACTTTTCTAGTCTTCCGCGTTGACAATACGGAGCTACACGTCCTGCGCATGTGCATGGTCAACGTCATTATTTGGCAAGAAACATTTTGTTTCATTTCTTTATGTCATATTATGTGTGCTAGATAAATATAAACACAATTTGATTCGGTCACAAATAATTAAACGTTTAGTATCCATTTTTTTTCTAAAAAGTAGATAAATATAAGACTGTTTTCCAGGTGATAGTTGGTTTGCATGACTTAGATCCTGCCACAAGAGGGTGCAGTCAGGTTTTAATAAAATGGCCAGGTCATGACAGTGGGCCGCTGGGTAACCCTGTGGTGTCAATATTCATTTCGTCTGGACGTTCATCTCCCGAGGTGTTCTCTCGGGAAAGCTTTGTAATCACACTGTGTTCTCAGAAGATAAAGTTTCTGTCTAGCCTGCAGATTTTTGATGCAATATCATGAAACAGGAGCTAAGATAGTCCACCTCCAGAGGCTGTTTTTAGCCACTGAAATGCAACCTTTCTACATCACACACAATATTTGTTTCATATTGTGGCTAGGCAGTTTAACCATAGGATTCTCAAAGTTTACGTGATGTAAATTACACTGTTATATTCCAAATTATTAAGTGCTTCTTTTAAAAAAGGGAACATCATCAAATTAATGAAAAATATCAAAATTTTACATCGAAATTTTGAGGCTGTTATCACAATGGAAAACCCATTTATATATTATTTCAAGTGTAGAGATGTGGCTTTGATTAATCCCTGGCATCTTTGCAAGATATTGTTCTCTCGCCAGATGCAGAGCAATAAATGGGTTCTGTACAAGACTGACCATGAAATAGACAAAACACATGAAAAATACCAGCTGTAGACGATCGCCCCGATCTGAATAATTAAAGCCGGACAGTTGTATAGATAAATATAGACCCGCCTTTTAGCCGCATGAGTCACAAGTGATCATTTGTGCATGAATTGACCTTGGCTGTGAGTTGCATTGTTGTGGTATACAGCCATGCTGTTGATATCATGGTGGATATAAGCCCTACAAGCATTCGCTTGTGTTTCATAATTTGGTTAACACTATATTCAACATGCTTGATCATACATCACAATGGACTGTTAGATCAGCTTGTTTAGGTTTTTGATATGCACATTTACAGATACTATAGCTATGTCTAAGCATGTGCTTCAATGAATATCTGCACACAATATAATCTTTGTTTTAGGGGGATTAAACAGCTTTTTCTTCCTCTTTCATTGACCACTTTGAAATACATGAGTATCAAAACTGGTTGAGAACAGAAACAGTGATATATGCCTCCTGAAATACCTGATTGTGCAGAGATTTTGCATGTTGCTATATTTACTGTTGATAACAATATCACGGGTAAGCATTGCCAATAGTTCTTTTTTTCAGTCATGCCCTTTTCATGCTCCATGACAGCACATTGGCTCCACTCCCTGGTGCACATCAAGGCTGCGTTACTTATGCATCTTCCTTTGTACGCTAAATAACTTCCCTCTTATCTTTTCTGCCTCCTCACTTGGATGTTGAATATCTACCGACAAGGTCACTGCACAAGCTTTTTACCTCCACTCAGTCTGCATTTAGAAACATGGCATTTAATTTGTCTGCTCCACAGTCTTGAAACAATCTTCAGGACTGGATACATTTATAATTATTCAACATTCATAAATTCCAAACCAAGGGGCTCAGAATGGGACCAGTGATGAACTGATTTATAAGCAACAATGTGACTGCTGCTGCTGTTTGTTTTCAGAGATTACTATATTTATTATCAAGATGTCAAGTCTGTCTTTGGCTGAAAAACACACTAGGGATTCTCAGCTTCAATCAGATTTTCCTGTAGATTTTTATTTCATTGTACCCCACAATACAAACAACAGTGCTGTGCTGCTCAAGCAATATCGGGAGTTGTTGTTAGTTAATCAGCCAATAGGCACCAGTGAGAGGGAGGCAGATTGTTTTTTTATGTTTGACAATCTCTGTCATGATGATTGTACAGAAAAGCATCAGAACTGTTGAGCATGGGGAGCCTTCAGGGTGTATGTGTACATGCATGTTTGTGCATCTTTGTGTTCAGAAGACAGCAACATTTGCCCTCTTACAACCCCTCAGCATGGCAGTAAAGAGTAAGAGAGCAGCATTTAGGCCATAATTAGAGTCCTGCTCATAGAGGAGTTAATTGGGTCTGTCGTCATTACACTAACTGCAGACAGAACCATGCCTGAAGCCTGATAAAAGCCTCAAGCATTATGCCACTTGAACATCATGCAATCTCCCTGTAGCTCAGCCTTTCTACTTTTAGAGCCAGCAGGTTACAGAAATGATCAAATGCATCATGTGGGTGGTGCACAGGTGCAGCTGAGCAATAAGATGTTCATAGTTTTAAATAAGCTTCAACAGCCTCTTATGATTACTTTATTTCTATGCTGACCAAGCCAACGGTTTATGTGTGTGTGTGTGTTTGTAGATGAAGATAATTAAGCTGATTCATATCACTGTGCTGTGTTTGTGTATGCTCAAATACTGAGTGTATGATAAACAATAATATGGATGATATACAGTCAGTAGGTTCGTCCATGATTTCTATCCAGATGGAAACATCTTTTCAAATAGGCTTTCATGAAATTGGGTGCCGTTTTTAATCCCAAATTTTATGTTGTTATTCCACTTAATTTCTTTAAGTAGAAAGCCACCAAATTTGATGCAAATTTGTTGGTTCCCAAGTTATCACTTCCCCTGATTTTTCCCTTCGCACCACCATAGAAGGTCATCCGTTATGGTACCCTCGGTACATAAGTGTAACAACCTTGGCAATCGCTTCCTTTTTCTCACTTTTCCAGTAGCTGTGTTAATGCTTGCCATTTCTTTAGCTCTGTTGGCATTGTGTGAGCATTTCACCACCTTTGTTTGCCAGCAGAGCTACAGTCTTTTAGTCATGTTCAAGCTCTCTTCTTTATTTTTCGAGATGAGTTAAACATCCCCAAAAAGACCCAGCCAAACTTCATCATCTCTTTAATAAGTGCATTACATAAACCACTAATGTAGAAAATCACTTTATTAATGAATGTCTTTTTGCTTCAGTGAATAGAAATGCTGACTGAAACTGCCTGCAGTGAATTCAAACCATATCAGATTCATGTTAGTGATTGAGAGCAATTAATTACGAAAGGGTCGGTCGACTTTGATTAGATCACTGAGAACTGTGACTTGGCACAGAACACCGGGGTTTATGTCAAATAAGGATGATGTGATGCTCGTGCCATAATATGTCACCACTATGTGTCATAGAGGATGGCTGCTGCAGGATACAGTGATAAGTCTGGAAATCCACTCCATTGCTTCTGATGAGCTGCTTTTTAATCCATCTTTCAGGTGCGAGCCTCCAGTTAGTCTGAGTGTGGGTGGACAGCTGACTGCTGCATCTCAACCGGAGGAGCTTCATCGGCCTGATGACGGAATCTATCACCTTTCTTCCACAATGTCAACTCAGATTTTTCATTCAGTTTATGGTAAAAAAAAATGTGAACAAACACAAAATAAAAACAGCCCTATCCCTAACAACCTCATTGATGTGCTGGCAACCTATTGCAGGAATGGTTTTTACCTGAGAAATGAATGAAAATCCCAAAATATGAGCCTTAGGAGGTTAACTGTCCTCATTTACCTGCTGTCATGACTGAAATCTATACTTACCATTGTTTTTATGAATTTTGTCAAAGTCAGAACTACAGAAGGAGAAATCTCTTGATAAGCAAGTACGCTGAATGTCATTGTAAATGCCAACATTAATGTGATTGCTCAGTTCAGGTTTGCTGCCTCTTTTATGGGAAATATGTATTCCAGTGCAAAGATATTGATTTCAGTATGTTTCAAACCCAGTGGCCCGTCTCACTGCATGGCTGACTCAGGCAGGTATAATTACTTTTCCAACAGACAGCAGCACAGCCTCTAACAAGGTTCTCGTACAGAGAAATCAGCACGCACAGGAAAAACATGTGAGAATCATTTCATTGCTTCATTATTTCAATCAATACTGTAAGCATGGATTTTCAGTGGCTTGTTTTTATTGCGTAACATGATTGCACAATTATTGATGTCTTGAATAATTATCTCGAAAGTGGTTTGTTTGTTTATTTGTTTGTCATGCGCAATGATAGACTTAATCTCCTTAAATGTTATGACAATTCTAAGTTAAATTGCTGTGAAAATTGTTTGGTGATATTTTTCTTTTTTTTTTGCATAATCTCTTTATTGTAAACACAGAAACAAAAAATCTAATTATGTTATCCTTTGCTCACAATTTTGTTTTTGCCATTATGAAATCTTTTATTTTTTCCCAGGGTATAACAGCAGATAAAAAGAGAGACACTGTAAGATGAAAGTCTTGCCATAGATGAAGTGAGCAAACTGTACTCTAACATGTGCTTCACAGATGGGCTTAACTTGCACTCTATGCAGCTTGCAGCCGCAGGTATACTCTCCACATCTGCTTGAAAAAAACGATGAACTCTCCTGTTGGCTGAACAGAGAATTTCAGTGCAATATATTTATGTATTTGAAAAAGGGAGAATGTATTGCCCAATTTCTAACCACTTACATTGAAAATGAAATGGTCATTGACTGAGTTGTAAATAATCGTATTAGTAATTGAAAAGTGGAATTGGTGAAAGCTTTTCAAATGAACCCTGTAATTATTATAATTATATAGTTTTTGCTGCAAGGTAACTTTTGCAAGTTAAACATATATGAATAACTGACTAACATGTCTGGCTCGTTTCTCATTTCATGAGAAATTATTTGACTCCAAGCTATTTGAGAGAACTTTTAATATGTTAATATTAGAACAGAAAAAGTTAATATGTTAATATTAGAACAGAAAAAGTTTATATATTGGCTTATGTCTATCAAAGTGCACGTATTGTGCCTATTAACAGCAAAGAGGCTGGATGACCATTAAAAAGACCAATCGAGGGGATGACTGCAGAATTCCTCTGTAGAAGAGACCTTCTTGGCAACATTTAGCCAAGTCAAGAAGATGATTGTGGAGGACGGTACACATAGTGATGTCATCAAGATTGCAAGCGCAAAGGGTTTATCTTAAGCTGCATCCTCTGGTAACACTCAAGGGCCTGACCCTTATTGGCAAAGTTCCATAATATCGAACAACATTAGCTGAACAGATGAAACCAAGATAAACTTGTTACAGAATGATGAGAAGAGAAGAGGCTGCATGATTTAAAGCTTACCACACAATCGGTAAAAAAAAAATAGTGGAGGCAGTGGTATGTGCATATGGAATGCTCATTGGTGTTTACTGATAATATTACAGTTTAAAGAAGCATTTATTCTAAAATCTTTATATTATCAGCTCTGTTTCAACAAAAATGCAGCAACACTGATGGGGCAGCACTTGTTACTACAAATGGGTAATGACTTGAAGCATAGCATGGAAATAACCAAAGAGCTTCTTAAGGAAATTAATTATAATCTTCTTAAATGGCCACTTCAGTGACATAAAGTCGGCCTATAAAAGAAAGACCCATAAGTAAATAGTAATTCAAAGCAGCTGTAATAAAGGATCTGCTAACATCTAAATGGATGAAGCTCAAGAGCTGGTAAACTTCATGAGCTTCAGACTTCAGGCCCTGCTAATGACATGTATTCAGAGCAATCAAATACTTACAGTATTCTTTTTAAATGCACTGTGGTTTTCCACAGGGGCTAAATATTTATGGACCCCTATAATTCCCACAGCCCTAAAACATATCCGTTTGTTTGTACTGGGAAGCAGATACGCCTCTTGCAGCATTTTGCCAGTCAAACGTGTTAAGAAACAATCCTTTTTAACTGAAAAAAGAAAAAGTGATAGTGCAATATCATCAGGGCAAGGCGCCTAAAATGTTTGAGAAAGCTTATTCATCATTGTGTGTAAGACCCCAAGTGCAGCTTTGTCTCCAGTTGAAATGTTATCAGTAGCCTATCCCATAAGATGTTGTGATGCGAGGCTCTACTCAACGACATTAATGCCTATTACAATTCCTAATCTGACACAAAAACGAACACCACATGACAGTGTCATTAGGTTTATCTTTATATTTTTGGGGGGAAAAAGAAGAAAAAACAAAATCTTAAGCGTCAACCAGTCATTTGATCAGAGCAAACTGGACACATTCGTCTTGACAACTGACTTAAAGGTAGCCTATCGAGTTTAACTCAACGTTTGACCGGACTGTAGCAGGGAACAATGCCATTACAGTAAATGAGGCCATTCAGTGTACTCTATGTCTTCTCTTACGGTTTTACACTTGGCAAGGTGAGTGACGACCGTTTGAAAAGTCATGCGGGGTCGACAGTGACTGGTTGTGATGACGCACGGCGAGTGATGCTGAATGGGAGTGAAGTGATGTGAGGATGGCTGGTTGGCTGCTGGTGGTGGTGGAGTAATATTATCACAATTCGGGGGATGAAAGTAGCTTGAGCGCAGTGAGTGATTTGGAGCTCGCCACCATCTGAAGACTTTCGGAGCACCTGGGGCTCGAGCCAGCGATTATAGCCCGGCTGCAGATGTGAGCGCTCTCCGTGATGAGCGCACTTGGCTCTCCTCTTTGCCGCCTCCCAGCAGCGCGACTCTGCTGTCACAGTCGCGTCCAAATGGGGCTCAGCCAAGTCGATGGGGTATGAGACTCAAATGTGAAGTTAGGTGAGTCCTGGATATGTTTTTTTCAGGAATTTCTGCTGTTTTTTTTTTTTGTTTGTTTTTTTTTTGTTTTTTTTTCTTACTCAAATTGTGTAGCTGAATGCGTCTCTTCATTTGTTGAATGCAGTAGCCTATGAATAGGCTGGTTGAGGTTAAGAAGTACTTATTTGATTAATAATTGTGCACAAGTAGCTCTAAAACAGTATAAGTTGAATCTTTAAAAAAATGTATCTCAGTTGAATTATGGGCGGAAGATGCTGAAGTTGTTTCAGTAAAACGGGATCCGTCTGAAGACAACTTGGCTGAAAATGTTGAGTCGCTCTGCTCTATTTTTAGCCTGTATAGCTGCCTCCCATTTTTATTGTTGTAAATTTTTCTATAATTTATTTAAGCCTTATTCTTGAAAACAATTAAAAAACTTTAGATCATAACTATTATCATAATGACAAGTTTTCAGTGGGGGTGCAACAAAGAGATCTGTCTTTCTGTAAGATCTCTTGTGACAACAAGTCATGAATGCATCTGCCATTTTTATTAAGGTTGAGGCCACTTTCGTTCAGCACAGAGGCCAGAATGTATAATGCTGAGGTTTATGCTATAAAAATGTTAAAAGGATGAGATTCAAGACAGAATGGCTACCCCTAAACAATTAGAACATGCTTCAAATTCTCCTCCAACATTTTGATGTGTGGCTGCATGGATGAAAATCTGCAGCAACAATGACAATAATAAAATGAGCATGGTTCTAACTGAATGAAAATGCCATCGAGCAAGGCAAGTAATGTCTAGTGTGTAGTTGCTCAGTGATTTAGGGCCACCCTGCAGCACACCTGCCCTTTCACTTGGTATCCCCCACTGTAGTTGTGTATTGCTTTGAATATTAATCAGATTAGTGCTGAAAACAAGTGTGACCTGTAAATCTACAGGAGAAACAATCCAACTGAGACCCAATCACCTCAGACTGCTTCTTTTAAAGAAAATGAGAGATGCTTATTAGTAATCTCTTCAATGTTTAATTCCTGATTTTATTTCTGATTTGATAAACACAAAGCAGCAACAAATGCAATATAAGATAGTCATGTCTTTATACTGCGTCTTTGTAAGCTCTGTTATGAGCATCTCTCTCTCTTGGATGCTGTAATGATAGACTAGCCTGAAACTATTTACTCCCAAAAGACTGCATTGACTACATTTGTCTTACAGTAAATCCAACAAGCTTATTTACCTCATTATACGGCTTCAAATTACAGGATCTAATATAAGTTCTAAAATAAGTCTTTTTACATACCTAGGGGTTATCTTAACATTTATAACAAGTCTAAAAGATGATGGTCTTTACAGAATTTCTCACTGCGATAAACATGTAACTCTCATGGTTACCTTATGGGCATCATTACCAGCCTCCTTCCTGTTTTTGAGTGGGTGGAAGAAGCTCTGAGGGGCTATGTTAGGATTGCAACTGCATGCGGGCTTTGCTGCACTCTGCCAGCACAGCAGCTATCCTGAAACATAAAAGTCAGTCAAACATGGTAACATCTGAACATGCAGAGTGGAGCCAAGGTTTGTGGGGCAGAGGAAAAGGTCACTCAGTGGTTAATGGTGTGATGAGGAGAAGTGGAGGAAAGGACTATAGACTTGAGGTGACTGCTTAATTCCTTCACAGACAGATAGATAGATAGATAGATAGATAGATAGATAGATAGATAGATAGATAGATAGATAGATAGATAGAT
>JAPMNP010040123.1:0-15702 GCA_029874935.1 Atherina boyeri | reverse complement strand
GTGTGTGTGTGTGTGTGTGTGTGTGTGTGTGTGTGTGTGTGTGTGTGTGTGTGTGTGTGTGTGTGTGCGCGCGCACAGTTTCTAAATCTGCAGGCAGGAAGCTACCAGATGTGACTGTGCTGCCTTCTTTGTTCTGTTTTATTGGTGGTTATTTTTCAGAAGTGTAATGCTCAGTTGTTAGACGTCATTGATCAGTTAAACTCGTTTCAATTAATCAAAATAATTAGAATCGTTGATCATTAAAAAAAAAATATTTACACTATGACGGGTATGATAACTAAGCTAGCAAATGCATACACATCTGTTTTAATTGCCCCTACCTTTATGTCAGAGTGTGATTTTGAAAAATGAAAGCCTGCACATGCATTACATGCAGGGACTCAAGTCTGATTTTACTGGGCATCACAGACAACTGTTTCCTTTGGTCTCGTGTCATTTCGTAGCAGCTTGGCCAGAATTTATAACCTTTCCTGGCTCGTGTCATACATTTTCTGTTAAAAAAAATGCATGAGCAAACTGGGCCAAAATTCAGACAGCAAACAATCGCTCAGAGAGGATCATAAATGCAGAGAAAACACGAGCTTCCAACTCACACACAGGAAAGTCCATAAAGTCTGTACTGAAACGGCGTCCCTTATGTGTGATAAAGAAGTTGGAGTTCAGTGTTGGAAAAGAAACGGACGAAGAGAACGCAGATGCCTGAATACAAAGCACACAACAGCTGCATCTAATTGAGACTAAAATCAAGCTATATCATCGGTACATGCTGCAGAAGTGGATGGCATGAATGAAAGGCCTACCAGTCCAGCGTAGGCATTTCTCCCCTGTTCCTCATTACTATCTTTCAGAGAAACAAAGCTGATAATTGAAAACAAGTCTTTTTGAATTACAGAAAGCTGCTTTGCAGAAAAGTAATTGTAGTTCTATGTTCCTGTCTATTTGCCAGTCTACATTAAAAAACTACTTTATTTTCTAAAGCTACTAGTAGAGTAAGAAATTGTGAAATATGTTATACTGAGCTTGTGAACTAGGCTAATGCTAGACAAGATAACATTATCTACTGTGCTGCAAATCAAACTTTAAATAAGTTGTAACTATTGAGACTTAAGAAGTATGGAGAGAGAAAACCTTAGTCAACAAATATTATCAAATAGGACTACTTCATTTGATTGTATCACCAGTGGAAAGTACAAAATAGAAACATGCATAGCAAATGAGATCAGAATTGTCTGTTTACAGCTGCAGTAAAGTTCTATGTGGAGTTCCTCATTTTGATAACAGTAAAACTGACACTATATCCTGCTCTATTGTCTACAAATATAAATGTATTGTTCTTTTCTGTCAGCTTTATTTTAGAAACTAAACACACAAAATGTGGCACAATCTTTTTGTGTTAAAAGAACAGTTTTTTTTTCATTTAAATGTGTGTTTGAGCAACAGATTTTAATTTGTTGGTTGTTTTGTTTTTTTAACTAATATGAACAGAAGTGATTGTGTTAAACCAGAAATGTTATCATCTCATATCAATCCTAAATCCTGAATTGAATCAAATCAAAATTATATTATGGCAAACATTAAATCACTGTCCACTGAACTGTTTATGTTATTTTGTCAAACTTTGATTTACATCCCTAATGTTAAGTTGATCTGGGATTTTATTATGACTGTAGGAGTAAGTGTGATTGGGAATGGTAATTTGTCTTGATCCGGCAGCTTCTTGCAAACAGCATAAAGTTGGTATGGAAAATTAGTGACTGAAATTAAAGCATTGAGAAGTAAAATTTCTTATTTATTTTTTATTTTTGTTAATATGCAATGATTATTTAGAAATTAATGTAAGAAATTTTCAAGGATTTAAGAAATAATCCCATTTTACAAGATAATTCATTTTTACATACCAATTCTTGTTACATTTTTAATTACAGTAAAAAACAAAACAAGTATAAGGCTATAGATTGCATGCATTTCCCCACGACAAAATCCATAACCTGAACTGGAAGGTTTTTGTGAGAAAATATGGAATAGCCTTCAATAAAAACTACACGGCACAGCAAATGTTTTCAGCCTTTTTGTATACACCTTTCTTGTATAGTGAAATAGCCAAGATTTTGTCAGGCTGGATACTGTATTTGTTACCTGTCATCTTGATTTTTTCATTGCATCTCCAGGTCTTTAAACACTAGTGGAGTCAGCAGATCACCACCAGTCATTGCAGCACTTAGATTTAGAGTTCCATTCACCTTGATAATTTGTAATTAATGTCTAATCCTCTCCTTTTAATCATAGCTGCTAAATGGCTGTTTCTGTTTAAAACACCTTCCACTAATCATAGTATAAATGATACTTTGCAGGATGTTCCAGCACAGGGAGGAGCCTCGCTTCACCATTGAACAGATTGACCTCCTCCAGAGGCTTCGACGGACGGGAATCACCCAAGCCGAAGTCCTCCATGCTCTGGACACCCTTGACCACTTGGATCGGCAACATGGACGCAAGTTGCCCCATAAATCTTCCTACATGCCTCCCTCGTCTTCCTTGTCTTCTTCCAACACAGTCTCTGCATCCTCATCTATGACATCCACCTCTACCCAGACAAATTTTCCCGACAACCGACTCTCACTGTCACCTAGCAACAACTTTGACACCACCTCCCCACCTCTTCCAGTTCCAGCAGCCTCACCAGTAGCAATAGCTGCGGTTGCACAGAATGGTTTAGTTGGCATCACCAATGGGAAACTTTCACCGCCCCGGTTTCCTCTCGGTGTGGTCGGCGGCAGTGTGACTGCACCAGGTTACGGGTTTGAGGCCAGTGAAGAGGACATAGATGTTGATGATAAGGTGGAGGACATGATGAGGTAAGACCAGACCAAACTTAGCTGAGAGCAGGCAAAAACCTTAATTTATAAGAGCGTAAAGAACCAAACTAGAACAGCTATCTGCAGATTAAATGTGAAAAGACATGGTTTAATAAATTTTTCTTAAGTTTGGTATCTGCCAACAGTGTGGCTCTATGTGTAAGCACACAAATGAACAGTTAACTCTATTGGTTACAGGAGGAAAAAAGCCTGAGTTTTTACACTTCAGTCTGAGGAAAGGGTTGATGACATTTTTTTTTTTTAAAAGAAAATCCATTTTTAAGTTCACATTAGGTGGTTTAGAGTTTGGTTATTTCAGGGTGATATAATGAGGCGGTGATGGTAACTATGCAGCACTTTTCCACTCAACATGCTTTACACTACATGTTGTGGTCACCCATAGGATCCTTCGGCATGTAGCCTGGGGAGATTACATTGTAGATCATTGTAGATGGAAAGCCTGGAATTGAACCACCGACCTTTCGTTTGATAGACAACTGCTCTTCCACCTGAGCTACAGCTGCCCAGATTTAGCAAATGGAATATGTCAAACTAATTTCTGACATAGCAAATAAGCTTCTCATATTTTGAATCACATGAGCGATTATCTGCCTTTAGAGAATAAACATTTTGAAGTTATCCACTAAAACTCTCTCACTCCTCCTTCTGTTATCATATAGACTATAGGTTAAGGGTAAAAATGAACTCTGTCAACTATAAACATAAAAGTAAAGACAAAGACGAGCATCATAACCGATGCAACATCCATTTAGTGTATTGCCCAAAATCTGTAAAGTGTTGTCGTAAAGAACAGTAGAACTTGATTCAAAGCCTCTGATACCCTCAATGTAAATCTGTAGTCCGTGATTACAGCTAAATTCTACATGAGTTCAAACAACTGGACTGTGGTTTGCAGTTGAATGCTCTCGTGGTTTTCAACTTGCTGGCTGCAGCAGAAGCTGTCAACAAGTCAGCCTTTAGCGCAATCTGAATTTGAATATGCTTTCAGGATTATTGCTTGACATATGCTATCCACTCAAATATACAAGTGCACTCAAGTGCTTCTCATCTGCAGCCAGACGGCAGCAATCAGCAATCAGAGTAGTATTGATTTTAAAATGTGTGAAGATGAAATCAAACCAGAAGGAGAGGAAAGAATATCCTAGCAGGATGATGCCTCTGATTGCATCGCATATTTACAACCATTAGTTATACATGTTGCATCAGCTTTTTAAGCATTGCAACTGTCTTAAAGTGTGAGAACTGGTTTTGTGTTATAGGAGAGACAGTGCAGTGATCAAAGAAGAGATCAAGTCCTTTTTGGCGAACAGACGAATCTCGCAGGCTGTGGTTGCTCAGGTAACAGGTGAGTATCGGCCAACTAAGATACTGCTGTATGCAAGCATCAAACACACTGAGTGACACAGATTCCTCATCCTCCAGGGATTAGTCAGAGCCGAATCTCCCACTGGCTCCTGCAGCAGGGATCGGACCTCAGTGAGCAGAAAAAGCGGGGCTTCTTCCGCTGGTACCTGCTGGAGAAGACCAACCCTGGTAACACCACGCTCCAACTTCAAAGCTCCTCTTCATAATCTCTTATAAGAAGTATTTTCAGTGAATAGTGTGTTGCTCCATGATATCCATGGTCTCTGTTTGCGGTTTAATTGGGATCTCAAGTCAAAAGACATGAACATTTTAGGAGATTCTGTTGACCATTTCCAATACGTTTTAGGTGGAGAAACACTGAATTATTGATGCTCAATAATGAATGTGACTCCAGGTGCTACTCTGGCCATGCGAGCTGCCCCACTGGCTCTGGAGGACATGATGGACTGGCACCAAACCCCACCCCCGTTCAACTCTGCTCCCGGAGGTTTCCGTCTGAGACGAGGGAGCAGATTTACCTGGAGGAAGGAGTGTCTGTCTGTCATGGAGAGGTGAGGAGGAAAGTTGTCAGAGGATGGAAACAGAGCTAACTGCAAGCAATATGGAAAGAAAACTAAAAGTGACACATTTGTCATGTGTGTATACAGTTACTTCAGTGATAACCAGTACCCTGATGAAGCCAAGAGAGAGGAGATTGCCACTGCCTGCAATGCTGTCATTCAAAAACCAGGTATGGAATTAAACTCCATGACTTTTTATCCTATTTACTGAACAATGAGGGGAAGTAATTGATTATATAAGGGCCCTATGATTAATGCAATGAGGAAAATCTCTGAATTTGACAAAGAAAAATAGAATTAGTTGTTCGATGTGAAATGTAATGGAATTTGCATGTATGAGGGTGTGATCTGCTTTCCCCACTTTTTTCACGGTATTTGAGTCAAATGAAGAAGAAAAGCAAGACAAGAGTCAAACGCATTTTGATCGCTGTAGCTTCCTGTCTGTGTAACATCACCTGTGTGGGGCTCAAGTCTCCACCACAAAGTTAGTGATGGCTAAGAGACCAACAGAAACACCAAAGTTGTTCTAGAAATTAAAAAACGCTACCCTAAAAGTGTCTCTAGAAAAAATGAAAAAGCTGCCTCAATTTTTGGTGAGGCATTACAAACAAGGAGGAACGTTGTCAAAAAACAAGAGCGGCTTCCATCAGACTCACCCTGAGTGTTTGAGCTGCAGCTGTAGAAGATCCATTGGGGAAAGAAAATATCATTCCATGTAGGAGAGACTGAAAATAATAATTCAAGAAAAAAAAAGGATGTTTATGGTGCAAAGCTCAACTGGTTGAACAGCTGGCTCAGACTATAGCAGATGCTGGTTCAAATCCTGGTCTGGACCCCTTTGCTGTGGGATACTCCCTCTGTCTCGATCCCCTGTCTTGTACAGCAACTGTGTCATAAAGGCCTCTAGTGCCAAAATAATACCTTTTTTTAAGAGGAGATATTTTCCTATTGAACTGTCAAAATGTTAATTAACCCACCGCATAATTAGACATAACCCCCTTAGAAAAATTGAGTTTACATGATAAAACACATAATTCAGTCAAGATTTAATCCATTAACCATGGAATTTGGGACTAAATTAATTTACTAATGGGGCCTGGTTTCCACAGAGGTTGTCCAATTATTACATACACTGCCTGGCCTAAAAAAAAAAAGTCGCTAAGCAAACCGGTACGTGCCCCCTATTGGATAATTACTGTATGGGGGATTATCTTTCAGTTGTCAACAAGTTATTTAACCTTAACTGATGCAATGAGTAGCATCTTATTTCTTAAACAACCATGTAGAAATACTCGTCTTGTGGTCATGGAAAAAATGTTGGTCTGTTTAAGGGTCAAATCACTGGCATTAAGCTGAAAAAAAACATTTTAGGAGATGCAGAAACTACTAAAATTAGGTTATGAACTGTCCAACGCATTATCATAAACTGGAAGGATAGTGGGGAACCATCATCTTCCAGGAATAAATGTGGTGGAAAAAAGAAGAGAGGCAGACGAAGTGATGCACCCATCATGCCTAGTGCCTATTGTACAAGTCTGTGGGGGCAGTCTATGATCTGGGGTTGTTGCAGTTGATCAGGTCTAGGTTCAGCAACATTATCTGCCCAAAGAATGAGGCCAGCTGATAGCTGAATATACTGAATAAGCAGATTTTACTATCAATAGATTTTTTTCTTCCATAATAGCAGGAGCATATTCCAAGATGACAATGTCAGGATTCATAGGGCTGAAAGAGTGGTTCAGGGAGCATGAGACATCATTTTCACACATGGATTGGCCCCGACAGAGTCCTGACCTGAACCCCATTGAGAATCTTTAGGATGTGCTGGAGAAGTCTTTGCGCAGTGGTCTGTGATCAATAGAAGATCTTGGTGAAAAATGAATGCGACATTGGAAGGAAATAAATCTTGTCATGGGAATATGTTAAGGAAAATGCACAAAGTTTTGAACACTCAAAGGGCACATTGATGCACTCAGACCTATAAAGTCAGTTGTTTGGTGGATGTTGGAAAGAAAGGACAACAATGTTTTGGAGATATTGTTTTTGTGTGTGTATACATATGTCTGTGTTCATATGTATCTTCAGGCTTCACAACAAAGAGAAGGAACCTCTTTTGTAGATTAAGGGGGCTTTCTGAGAAAGATCTGGGTACCACTTCTAGATGTGTTGAATAATTTAATTGATGCAAATCATTTGATGATAAGATGACCAAGATGTTGCTCACCTGCCAAACCTCCTGCTAAACCACTGATCAATAATAAACTTCATTCTAGTTCAGTAAAACCTTCATTAAAAATAATCACTTTGGGAATATATTGCCTCAGTTGCAATCATTTCCAATGAGCCAGCTGCTTTGGGTTAGCATGTAAACATTATTGATGCAGAAATTTCCATTTACAGCCATCATTCTTAACTTTTGATTGACACTTCACTTGAGACAACCATGGATTTCACATCACGTCCAGAAGCTACATATCCAACTAGTCAGTGTTGTAGTGAAGTGCATGACCCCTCTTCTGCTGCCTGTACAGAATTGATCCGTCATATGCTTAATGACACTGAAATTCAGGATACATTGTTTGTATTAATAATTTAAAATGTCCAAAGAGAAAATCCCTGCATGTGCAATCAATCTCTCTAATCCTGGGAAGGATTTAAATACTTTGGAGTTGACGGCAGACAAACTGTCCTGAGATCTGATCTGTGTGTGTCTGTGTGCTACAGGAAAGAAGCTGTCTGATTTGGAGAGAGTTACATCCCTAAAGGTCTACAACTGGTTTGCTAACCGCCGCAAAGACATCAAGAGGCGTGCTAACATAGGTAATGTCTTCTTCTGTGTTTATGTGAGTGCACAAACAATAACAGATGTTACTGTAGTCACACATAAAACACACTGACGACATTCTTTACAGTCACTCCACCTACAAACACTGCTGAATGATCTGATACTCGCATATCTGCCTGCAGCAGCGGGATGTTGTTCTGTTAATAGAGCGACTCTAAAGTTGATATGCTATGATGAAGTTTGTGTTTTTGAAGAAGCAGCCATCTTGGAGAGCCATGGCATTGAGGTTCAGAGTCCAGGAGGTCAGTCCAACAGTGATGAGGTGGATGGAAACGACTTCCCTGATCAGGTGAACTAAATCTACTCAGCAAATATGTTTGAACACCTCTTTTTATGCACAATCCACAACATGGTTGTTAACAAATAGAAAAAATAAAATGTTTCAGTTGATTAACTTTGTTGTTGAATAACCTGTCACAGGGCTGTGAGGTGTCCTTATATGATAAGAGAGCTTCAGCCAGGCAGTTTGCATTTGGTCGAGCTGACCTGTCCTCTCCAACCCAGGTTCATCCTAACTACCTCTTCATCATAAATGTATTTTTAAAAAGTCCAGATGTGGCCAGAAATCCTTCATTTTCTTTTAACTTTTCCTGTTTCAGGTCCCCACGCTGCTCCCCAGCTGGTTTTCAGCCCTGGCCAGAGGAGGCATATCCGGACAGCGGAGCACCTCTCTGATTGGCCGCTCTCTCGTGTCAGGTGCCGGCTCTCAGGCAGAAGGCTCCAGACTGACGGGCGTATCCTGGTCCCCTCCTTCCCCGTCCCTCCAGGATGAGCCCAGCATCCACGCCGGGCTGTCCGACCCCCAGGACACCGTCATTTTGGAGAAGACGGCGAGTCACAGCAGCCCAACCTCAGCCAATCAGGCGGACGAGGCTGGATGCAGCATGGGAAATGAGATCAAGACGGAGACTCTGGAAGACGACTGAAGGCGGCGGATTTCAAAGTTGTCTGAACAGGTGTCATTATATGCAAGCAGATTTTATAGGAATGTAAAATGTGGGGTAAAAAAGACCAAAAGTCGTGTAAACACCAACCCTGAGATACCTCCCAACCCTACCTCCAACCACCAACCTACTCTGCTACGCTCATATAGCTATAATCAGTGTATTATGATAATATTTACCACAAACTTTATTAGTGCTCCGCAGCAATTTATGGAAGATTTAAAACAAATCCAACAAAGTACACTAATTTGACATTCAGCTCTGACACACTCGGGGAAACGCGCTGTAGTTTGTTTTTTTTGTTTTTTTTTCCCCCACTTTATTTCTTTGTTGATTTGTTTTAAATGTTGACCTTCTGAATCTTCCATACTTGCTTGTTAAACAGGGCTGTACGCTTTGTGCAAATTTCCTCAGAAAACTGCGTTTGTCACAGCAGGACAGCACTGTATTTGGGAATCGAATAGTTTCAGGTTCTTGCACTGTGATCGCAACACAACTGAACAGCCTCAGTGTGTATGAATTTGAAAATTAAGTTAATTTGAATCCGTTCTTTTCAGATATCATGCATTTCATCACAGCTGATTATTTGTAAATAGAATAAATTTGATGTCCGGACATTTCAGAAACGAGCTGATCGATCCTCCCCTGACTGAAGAAATAAGCTCATGTCTGACAGAATACAAAAAGGCCAAAATAATTAGACGTAGATTTTTAATTATGATAAATAATCACTGTTGTGGGTTTGCTGTTGAAGTTTAAACATTACAGAATTTATTGCACTGATATATTTTACATTTTCTTTAAAATTTTTGTAGCAAATAAGAAAGTTTAGTCATTTGAAGAAAAAAAGAAGCATTTCTCTTTTTCTCAAATTTTGTCGCTCGTCCAGACATTCAACATTATTTTATTTATGATAAAAAGCCAAAAACAATTTGAGAAGTAAATTCAGTTAGTTATTTCTCCCCTTTAATAATACCAGTTGGTGATTTGTTATACATTGTGGGAAAGCCAGATTTGTTACTTTTACAAAAAGTTATAACTTGTAAGGGTGGTGATTCTGTGGAATGAGTTGCACAACAAAACATGCAAATAGTGCCCCAAAAATGTGCCAGAAATGCCCTGAAATATTCTCCTGTTGGTATTCACCCTTGTTTTGAGTTGCTTGGTGGATTGAATAATTGGATTCCTTCCACATTAATAAGGAGAAACTTACACAGATTGGCCATTTTTTACAATTAATTACACTTCAGTGATAAGTTCTGTTTTGCTTGTAGGAGAGATACCGACCAAAACCATGGTACTGCTCAAAGCAGGAGTGAATATCGGTAGACGTATCTGAGAAAGTACCAGAAGTATACTCGCCTCCAATGCTGCGGTAGGATTTCTGTGCATGTCAGAGCGGAAGAGATGAGAATCGTGCTATTTTCTTAACAACGTCAAGGAGGTCCGGTAGGACTTGCACACTTCTTGGCGGATCAAATAGGTATGGAAAACTTCGATTATGGAAAAAAAAGTGAATGTAAAGAACACCAACCAAATATTTTGATGAAGATTGTCTCTGTCTGACTTGGTGGTGGTTGACACTCTCTGTCCGCCGGTGGCAGTGTGAGCGTCGGGGTGGACCGCCGCCCAAACAGAGAGCAGAGGATGCGTGACGTGCTGTCATGGTAGGAGAAACACTGGATTTTAATCCCAACAAGACGGTACATTTTGGTGAACAGTTGTAAATCCGACACTAAATTCTACGTGCCAAGTTTAACGTTATGCTGCGGGTAATATTAGTTACACTAGTTAATGTTACTGACTCTGCAAAAGTTTGAACCTTTTTCTTCCCCAGCTTTTGATGATTTAGTATAACGAGATTTGTGATTTACATTCAGTGTGGACTGTCAGTTTTAAAAGCAGTTTCCATCAGATGAAACATAGTTTACGTTAATATACATATGTCCAGCTATCCATGGCGTTGTTCATGTCGGTAGGCATTAGCAGATACGAGGTAATTAGGACTCATCATTGCAGTACTGGAAGTGCCGTAAAATGGTACAACACACAAAATGTCTGCCAGATTCGTCAATAGGAAAAAATTGCAGGAGATTCCAACATATTTTCTGGGGGCGCAACCCGCACGTTTACTTGTGTTGCTCTCATTCCACAGAATCATGATCCTTACAAGCTGGATTTTGTTGTAAGGTCGACTAATCAGGCTTTCCACCTACATAAATTCAATTTCCAATTGGTATTGTTAAAGGGGAAAAATACTTGGCTGAATCAACATTTCTCCTTTTTTTTAATTTTTTTTTTTAAAGGAGTTAACTTTAATAATGTGTCACCCATCAAAAGCTCCGGCTCAGATATTAAACTCCATTAACCTTTTTGGTGTTTGTCTCGATAAGTTGTATTAATGCTTTGAATTTAGGGGCATTTAAACAGCGATTTTCAGTATTAAGTCCTCATATTTTAGTCAGGTTTTAATCTTCACAGCCTTGCTTTGCTTGCATGTGAAACGGAGCCAAAACTTCAGGCAGAACTGTATATAAACCAAACACCCGGACGTCACTGTGTTTGGGTGTTATTCATTCATTTGTGCCCAGGAATGATTGATCACTGTGAGATAATCTGTCATCAGTACTGATCAGTCAGTCAGGGGGGATTCATGTTTAAGATACTACAGATAAATATGTAATGAATACAAACATATACTACATACATACAGTATGCTGTACGTTCCTAATCATTTCTATTTACATTATATATTCATATAAGCATCTAATGAGAGAAACTATCAGTATGAGTCTGACTTGTTGGTGAAAGCTGAATGAAACATTAGCCAAAATATTAAGTTTTAATATCTCTGTATTTTCTGAGAATCATGGATGACATTAGTAAGTGAGAGAGATGCTAACTAAAGGCACATCAGATGTGTCAAACTATTGCAAGTAAAATGTATTATGTTCTCTTTTTTAAGGTATATCTGTGCTTGTTCTCCATATGCCATGTGTTATGAACACATATTGTCACCCCTAAGTTGTATTTTTATTTTAAATGACACTTTATTAATTATTATGGTGCTTACAGTCCCTGCTGCTCAAATCTTTAATGGATCACTAAGAGTGGCTGGAAGACCAGAGCAGCAGAAGGAGGAAATTTCTTTTTCTTTTGTTTTTAAAAAAAACAATTTCATCAGTTTTTGTTGAATTCTCTTGAACCAACTACTTCAGGTATAGAGATATTTGATTAAACTGTGATTAAACTTTACAGCCACTGTAGGAGTCCAGCAGCCATTAAGTCACTAAAATTGGGGATTCGCCCTTTTTCTTTTGAAATACCACTGGTCTTCTTTTACTACACTTTATTTTAAAGTACTAGTAATTTATTTTATGGATGCAGTATTGGTGTCGTTCGGTCACAGGTATAAAGTGTAGGAAAACTCCGTCAAACTTAAATGAAGTCTCAAGTCCTAGTGTGCAGTCCTGTTGAAGCAGCACTGCTGAACCTTGGCAGATTCTCTCATTGAAGCGCCCCCTAACAGCCGCTAGTTGAGCGCTCATCTTTCATCCTGTCTTTTCTCTGAGATCTCTCCAACCAGTAAAAGTCATTCGGATGTTGACTCTTCTCTTATCTTTTGCTGCGCCCCTTTCTCTCTTTCTTTTCCTTGCGTCCTCTGACAATGTCCTCTTGGTTTTCTTTGCTGAATCAACCATGATATGCGTTCAAAACTGCCAGTGTGTTGATATATCTAGTAGCTAGCGCGTGACTTGGCACCGTAAAGGAGCTGTGACGATCCGGGTTGAGGGGGAAAAAAAGTTGTGAAGTGCAGTTTCTCAGCTTTAGGATGTCGCAGGGCAACAATGGCTCCATAAATGTGGATAATGAATGGCAGAGCGCCATCAAAACACATCAGAAGCACAGGGCTTTAAGGATGGAAACTTCTGTAGTGTTGCTTCAACAACTGCACAAAGTAGTCCTTTCTTCTAATCATCAACAATGTACAATTAGCCATTTATGGTTTGCTGAGCTTCATGAGAAATATATCACAGGACAAAAGTGAGCAGAGGTTTGAGTTCAGTGTTCACTCCATTTGGTACCTAGTTGAGCTTTTCTCTGTCAGCAGGCTATAGCAGAACTTAATATTTGTTATATTTGTTTCAATGCTAAAGACATGAAACAAAGAGGCTTCCGACAGCAGTACTTTGGATAGCAGCACTCAAACAGATATCATTTGAACACTCTAAACCTGTTACTAACTTTTATGAGGGTTAAACAGTTTGAAAGTCGTGGCCTGCTGTGGTACTGCTGACCAGAAATGAAAACGATGAGTTAAAAGACTTAAAAGGAAACTGAAGAGCCCTTGAATAATCTGTTGTTTACAAATTGTTCCAAAGAGGAGTGCAGCTTTAAAAGGAGATTTTACCTTAAAGATAGCAGCAATGCTAAAAGTTAGCATCTAATGTTAGGGACAGCGATACTCTTATACACTATAACCTCTCAGTGTGCTCTTATTTTACAGTATAGTGTCCCGTTATTTGACAAACTTGCTCACTGCTCGATGTGAAATTACTATCGGAGCCCGTGAAAGCTTTGGTTCATCTGCGAGTTAGTGTTCATCACACTAACACGATGAGTACTTCTCCAGTGGCTGTATTGGTGCATCACTGCTATTGAATGAAAACTTTATTTTCTGTTACAGCCAACACTGCTGGCTTCATTCAAACTCGTTCATCACTGTTTGTCATCAGGTGCTTTTCAAGCTAAGCTATTAGTTCAGAGTTCAAACTTCACACAGATACCTCACTCTCCCCCCACCCCTCAGCTATAAGCTACAGCCCACATCTTCCTCCACGGCTGCTTCAATGTGAATCAGTTTTTAAGCTGTTGAGGAAAAAAAAAAGAATAACAGAAAGGACTAACAGCAAACTGTGATGAAGCAGGGTTCAAGAAAAAGAAAAAAAAAGGGAAACTCCTTTTTCAAACAAGAGCCAATGATTATAAAATGTAAAGGGAAGTTCCACTCTAAAAAAAAGAAGGAATTCTTAAATTGATAAGCTCCTGCATCCACCATAAAATACCAAAATAGTTCCTCCTTCCCTCTGGTGGAGTATT
Source organism: Atherina boyeri (assembly GCA_029874935.1). Taxonomy (NCBI): domain Eukaryota; kingdom Metazoa; phylum Chordata; class Actinopteri; order Atheriniformes; family Atherinidae; genus Atherina; species Atherina boyeri. The sequence continues at coordinate 2,012 of JAPMNP010040123.1, read as the reverse complement.
AACGAGTTTCAAGTGTTTCAGATTAAATGTTTAGCGAAAAGTGAAGTTTAAAGATGAATTGTCTCTAATTGTGCGGCAGCAGAGCTGTCACGAGTGTCTTTTTGCTTTAAGCTTTTAAGGCATCAATCATTTATGTAGCTTTTTGTCATCTGAATTACTTACACCAAAATATATATATTTTTATTTCTTTTTTTAATGTAAGTCTGCTAAGCAGAAGCCTTTCTAAAATGAATCTATAGATTCATTTAAGACCACATGCTGTTTTGAGATTATTTCAGGATTTAAATGATTTTGTGCTGCCTTCATGGTTTTCATGTGTTTTATGATGAATGTTTTTCTTTTCTGTGGGTCTAGGATAGAAAGCCTGATCGCCATGTTGAAACTAAAATAAAATAGATTGAAAACGTGATAATTAACAGAACTACATGGAAAGCCGCTGAGGTTGCCGCCTAAGTGTTATTTTGTAATTATCATTATTAAACAGTGTTTAACATCAGACAAAATGAACCAAAAGAGCCGGTTTCACACCTGCGGCCTCAGCTGTTTTTCATAGTTTCGCTCCTGTTGATTTAAGTTCTCTGTGTTATGATTTTGCCTCATTCTACGTCAGATTATTATGTTTTTTATTTGCTTTTTTTAATGGCCTATTAAGTCAGAGTTGTCATGAAATGAATGGGCAGCACAGTAATTTTGCTCTTCCAGTTCTGGTGGGACTGCGCCAGGGTACTTGTCGTGTCTTTTCATTAGTTTGAATACTTCTGTCATCTGCCTTCAGTCCTGTGTTGCCTTCTTATTCCTGTTTGGTTTTGTAAAGGACACGTTTCTGTTGCTGGAAAACCTGCTTTGTCACAGACTTCAGCATTGATCATGCTCGTCTTTGCTTGAGTCCAAGCAGCTCTTCTTCCAGAGGCATATTTAGAAGAGGGGGGTGCTTCCTCTGGCTCCTGGCTGTTCTGACAGGATTTCTTGATCTGATCTGAGATGAGCTGTCTGAAGATCTGATGTCTTATCGGTTTCAGACAGTTTGTCTCTCAGACTTAGATGCCGTCCTCCGTTCATCAGTGTTGTACGTTGCAGTCTGACAGTTGAATAGTAGAAATGCTGTTTATCATGCAGTTGGCATAAATTTCCAGCCTTTATGTTCTCATGCAATCAGCCAGGGCCTGGAAATCCTATGGTAAAATGAACATATCTTTTAGTAGTTTTAAAATGGTGGTTGCCATTTCATTCTGGCAATAAGCTTCAATAAATCTCTGTAAAAAGAAAAATATCAAACCTCAGCTGGATGTATGTTGTATCAGTTTGAATTTTTTTTCTTTTTTTTTCTATTTCCAGATTTAGTGCCTTTTTTGGACAGTAGACTGTTGTGTAATTGCTATGTAGAAAATCTACATATGCCTTTTGTTACTTTTTCATCTGTTGGATAAACCTTAATTTGTTACTTTTAAAGTGTGTTTTTATTGCTATTCTATTTACAGGGAAATAAAAACTGATCAGACTCCATACTGAGTGTTTCTGTGTTTGATTCACCACTCATTATATTCTTTCATATTCTGAATGGAATATGGGGATATTTTAGCCCTGTGTCATCTGGGAACAACTATGATACAAAATATAATAACTGGAATACTCACAGGGTAATAAGGATTCAGGAAATGTATATTATGCCTATATTCTGTCATTTTCAGGGGTGGTAGTGAACATTAGAATCTGCAGGTGGCCACCGGAAGCTTTCTGTTAGCATTCATGCTGTTAGCATACATGCTAATAGGGAATAGATTCCGTTTAGACTGCCCTAAAATGACAACTATAATGGCTAGAGCAGTCTTTTTTTCTTTTTCTTTTTTTTACCTGAAAGCTAAGACTTTTGCTTTTCAACACAAAACAATGTAATGAAGTCTATTACGCTATTAAGTTTGCGCAATTTACTGCGTTTCAGCTATTGAGAGTGAGGAGTCACGTGCCGATTTGGGCGGGGTCTGAGCCGGTCGGCCATGATGGTAGGACACGCT
>JAPMNP010039847.1:0-28698 GCA_029874935.1 Atherina boyeri | reverse complement strand
ATATATATATATATATATATATATATAAAATATGTGTGTGTGTTTTGTTCTGCCTTGTCTGCAGCGATGTAGTGAATACAGTTTTGTTCGGGGCAAAGAGACTAAAAGATAGCAGAAGCCTTTCATCTTGAGTCTTTGTATTAAAAGGGACAGTTTGTCCCAAAAAGTTGCATTTCTACTTATTTGTATGTGATTTTCCAGCTTCTACAATTCTAGGCATTTTATTGTCCTGCCAGGCATAATTTTCTTTGATGTAATCCATCCACCACACAACAAAGGTTTTTTACAGCTTCTTGGTTTGACCCCGCCATTGAGGAAATGAATTCAAATGCAAATTTGGAGCTTAAGCAGCAGTAGTTAAATGCAGTTTGCAGGGCTGAGATCAAATCTGAAAACCTCAGAAAATCACAACTCAAACTACCTCAAATGTTTCTTTCTAAAGTGTGTCTGACTTCTATATTTTTAGCTTGGAACTTCCCATTTGAAGTTTATCTGAAGTTGTGTTGTCTCAAAGCTGTACCCTGAAGAGTTTTTAATAATAAATAATGTTACTGAAGATGTTTATTTAGATAGTTTCTTCTCACAGGCAAACATGTACGTGCAAGCAGATGACATGAACCAGACTTCTTACCAAATATTTCAACTGATTTACAGGCAGGAATCATTAGTAAGACAAGTGACTGCCAGTAATGTAAGTAAACAAGGCAACCATACTGCACTTTTGGGTTTTTTTCTTTTTCTTCTGTGCAATCTGTAAGGTTTTCTACATGTGCAGTTCTAAATTCCAAACACACTGAAGTTATTCTTTCCCACAGAAAACGCTGTTCCTGAACTGTAAAAAATGACTCATTTGCAGCTTTCCCTCTTTACATCAGTATAACATATTTGCATAAAGTCTGCCTGGTGGCTACTTTTAGTTCGCATCAAACAAAGGATGAGCAGCTGCCCTGCTTGTTGCCATTTTTGATTACCAGCTGACCGAGCTGAGCACACTTTGCATTTTAGGAAGGGGGTGGTGTTTAGAGAAAGACAGGGACTTAAAGTATTTCACTCTGAAGTTGGCTAGACATGCTGCTGCAGTATATTCCATAAGAAAACTAATGCAGTTTTTAAAAATTTTTCCTCATAACACACCCAAAGTTAAACAAAGGCTCTTTTTTAACCTTACATCATTTCAATTCAGATGAGTAATGCTGAATTGTTTACTAGACAAACTCCAAAGAGCCGTTAAGTTATGTAGCAAGTGGAGGCAAATGTCTGAAAGCACAGTGGTTCTCACATGGTGAGGTAGGGCACAGAGGTGCACATGGGGGAAATGTCTCTGAAACAGCTCAAAAATATAAATAAACGCTTTTTTCCCCTTTTTTTTTCTTCTTCTTTTTTTTTTTTTTTTTTTTACAAATTCTGAATGTAAAAAATATAACATTTGTTTAAATCCAGGAGTAATCTATTACTTGAACAGTCACTTGATTTTTGCCTCATGCATTTTGAGAACCACTGCCCTGATTCAGATTCAAAATAAACCGTGCGTTGCTCAACAATGATGCATAAACCGTCTTTGTTTACTGTGAACTTTACTCAATGCAATATTCTCAGATCATGTGTTTTTTCATAAGATCAAGCAATTGTAAACATTTTAAATGGTAGAACAGACTGCTCACACTGACACTGAGAGATAGAGACTTTTCAGTCCCAGAGTTATGACAATGTCCACAGTGCATGATATCATCCCACAAGGACTTAGTGACAAAAATAAAAAAGAAAGGAAAATAAACATCTCCGTTTTTTCCTCTTAAATCTAGAAATAGCACTACTGCTGTTCTGTTGACACCTCTACCTATGGCACATCAACAAACCAAACCATTGATTGTCTCTGACTTCAACCAGATCTTAAAAATAATGATTTGTGATGAGTTTCTTTTTTCTATTTTTTTTTTTAACTTTTATCCACTATTTTCACCTTCACAGACATTATGGGGACTAAAAAAAGTAACATATTATTTTTTAACATTCAAAAATAATCCCAAAACACCCACTTTCAGTGTCATCATAAGATACATGAATTATACAGTTCCTTTTTTTTTTCCATAGTTGCAGCTTCACCATTCAAGTCATTGTTCATAGGCCTTGCATTGTCAAACATCCAGTGTTTTGTTATAAAAGAAGTGGCCCCTTCAAACACTGCAGCTCCGCTGAGGGAAATGGGATACATTCCAAATGTGGCCATTAGAGCTCCTTGAACACTGGAAGTAAAGCTTTAATTCCACAATAAGAAGAAACGGCACAGGATGCAAAATGAACGTTAAACTAAAAGGTCTTTGGTGATGATGATGCTTTCACAATTTGGAGTGTGTCAGTAACGATTTGCTTAAGTCCTTGGCCTCCCCAGCTGTTCTCACCCTTTCGTACCCAAGAACAGACATGGCATGGTGGCAGTAGTCTTCCACTTGTTTGATCTGTTGAATGCTCAGCACTGTTCTCCATGCACTAGCAGCTTGTGTGGCATTCCTGGAGGAGACTATAAATGGCTTAGAGGAGGAGTTGGGGCCGCTGGTCATGTTCAGTGCAAACGACTCAATATCTTGGTTGGTGGTGAGGTTGGTAAAGCGGTAGATGTTTCTCAGGGTTTTAACCGGGTTTTCAACCAGATCCTCGTACCGCACCACCATGTACTTCCCCTTTAGCCAGCCGGGTGGGTTTAAGGCAGTCCTCAAAGTCCTGGAGGTGCGGTCACAAATCACTTCCATGGCTCCGATGGAGTGATAATCAGAGCCATCCTTCTTGTTGGCTTTATGACCAGGATCCACAAAGGGTATCCGGCGAAGTTTAGGGTCCCTGCTGCGGACCACCTGCAAATTCTCCCTTATCAGGCCATGTCTGGATTTGATCCTTGAGTTGGCAACTGCCCGCGGGTCTCTGACCAAATGTATCACTTTTAAATCCAAGGATGGATCCTCCATGAGAGGGGCCAGGACATTTACGTCCAAAATGCGGACTCCTTTGATGACTACGGTGCTATATTTTAGGCACTCCTCCTCCAACAGTCTAAGGCTTTGAGGGGGGCACTTTTTACACACCTTATCATCCACCATTCCCACTATCTCTTTCCTGTAGGCTGAACAGAGGGGATAGGAGCACACCACTTTATTAAGGGTGGCCCCAAATAGTCCTAAAGAGGTAAAATTCTTGCCTCCAGGGCTGTTGTAAAGTTGGAAAACAGACAGATCACAGCGGTACAAGGAGCTCAGCATGTCTCTGGCCGCCCCTTGTAATGACACGGCATCACCAGGGTACAGTTTCTGCCAGATGTGCCACATTGGCTCATATAAGAAAAACACTTCAGGATTTTGGTTAAAAAGCTCCCCAAAAAAGGAAGAGCCTGACCTCCAGGTGGTCAGAACATAGATAAGCTGTCTCTTTTTAGCCAGAGAGGGCCTGTAAAGGAAGCGAATGTCTGATCTGCTCTGATAAGTGGTGCTCCTCATCTGATGGTTACACTGCTGTGGCTCTTTAGTCCATTTATAATTAGCCAAGTTAAGCATAGTGAGGACCAGCAGCAAGAAATAGGCCATAAATAACACAATCCTCTTCCTGCGGAGTACTTTCATCACGATCCCAGGCTGTGCTATTATCTTGGTATGATTCCTGTAGGTTTTAAGCTTCCGCCCGAAGCCAGCATCCTTCTCCCAAGGCGCTGTCAACTTCAGTGGTTGATGATATTGTTTGCCTCTCATCTGTACCCTCGGAGAGTGGCTCTCACCATTGGACAAAGCCTTTTACATCTACAATGCACCAACGCGCTCTGCTGTGTGTATGTGTATGTGTATGTGTATGTGTATGTGTGTGCGTGTGTGTGTGCGGGCTGTGCTGGGAATTTATACCCAGTTCAGCACCAGCTGATTAGGTAATATATTCACCACCAAAGCAACAGCAGGATATACAGTTTTCACTGCACTGCGCAATGTTCTTCATAGAAGCGGTGGATGATAAGAACCTTTATGCTGTCCATGCCGAGCGTTGCAGTGATTCAGTGGGTGGCCGACGTTCAAAACAAAAAGCAAGGAGCCCTCTTCATTGTAACAGACGCCCTGTTTGTCCATGTTCAGCGGAGGCATCCCTGCGCAGTCACCATCAGCAGCATCCTTGTTTGTTTTGTTTTTTTTTAAAACGCAGCCTGGTTAGATTCACGCAGCGCACACGATTAGTGGATTCTGGGATAAATCTTTCTGTAATAACGGTAAATTCCCTCTGTGCGTCCGCAGTTCCAGTTTTAAGACGCGCCTCTGTGCAGCTCCTCGACTCTTCCAACTCGCTAACTGAACCGTTTTATCAAGAATGCAAGAAGAAAGATCCGCCCTCCGAGGGAGCGTATTGGTGCGCGGTGTGCCGTCGTGCGTAAGCGAGCTGAGTCATTGGGGCTCCAGCGTGTCCGTCTCCTTCCGCAGCGGCTTCCACAGAAATGGTAGACTGTGGATGCTGTTGTCATGTTTCTGGAGGGGCTCACCTCACTGTGTGCAATCTTGTAACCGTGCTCCACCCCTCTTTTATTTGGACTTTCTTTGTCGGAGTGAAGGCTCTCCGCACGACTTCTTATTTAGCTTGTAAAAGCCTGTTTCTCATTTTTCTCTTTTGAGTAACCGATGCTCGTTCAAACCCATCTGTTTTAAGTTTGTATCCTATTATAAGCAATCTCTTTACTTCCCTATTATACGCATCCCCGACCAAGTCACGAATACAGGTATTAGTTCAAGAAGATAGCTCAGATCTATAAGAAAAAATAGTGCCATAAAAGAAAGTTCCTCAAATGAATGAGCAGGATAACTTTCACATCTGGTGTAGCCTATATAAAATAAATTGGGTTCTTTTTTTTCTAAATAAAGTTGTATTTAAAGTTAGGGTGGAGATACAGTGATTTAGGCTAATTGAATTTATGGAAACAAACAATGATGGACACTCCTCTCCGGGAGAGTCAGCTGAAATGTGACGTTTGACAGCTGTTTCCCTGGAGCTGGCAAATGTCCTGGGAAGCTGCAAGTCCGTGTTTTTAAACAGAGGAAACCACATGCTCTGCAGATTGAAAATCATCTTTCCTAAGAGGCTTGACTGTTTGGGATTATAGCCTGACACAAGCCAAGGGAAATAAAAAGATTTGAATGAAAAGGTCCTTTGACCCCAATGAGAAATCTCTTCATCTCTTATGGCCATATAGGGGTTATGGACTTTTTTATCATGGCTTTATTGGACTTAATTTGATGTATTTTGCATTAGTGAAATATTTATCTATAATTATAATAACAATATCTTATTTTACATCATCCTGAGAAAAGCTCAGGATTATTTAACTGAAATACTTTCACCAGTGGCTCTGTATAGTGAGTACTTCTGTGTGTCCAACAGCTCTTTTTGTAGCGTTCATTCAATGCGGATGTTTCTAATATCAAACCTTTGTGCAGACTGCCCTCTGCTGGGGGAAGCATTGCAGCTCCTCCAATTTGTTTAGAAACAAAACCCTTATTAACAGCACTAACGCACGTGTTCTTTAAGTACCAAAGAGGTTAATCTATGTACAGGCTCATAATGTTCTAAAACGCCAGATAAACAAAAAGCTGAAAGGTCACAAAGTGCTTTAAAAACTATACTATCTTAAAATAATTTCTAAAAATTTCCTAGGAGGTAAAAATGAGCTCTAATGCATCCTTTTCCCCTGGTTCTTGTTAAAAGTCTGGCAGCTGACTTCTATACAAACAAGATACAATGAATGGAATTTGGCTAAGACAATTATAGACTGTGGCAATACATAACACATGCAACAGCAAGCAGAACAATATGTGTATTCATAAAGATAGACTAGATTGTGTTTCAAATAAATATTTCAATGCTGTTTGCAAAACAGACCTGCACAAGGTTTTTTGGAACAGATAGTAATTAATTTAAATATTGCAGCACAGAATAGAATCATTTACTCCTATTTGCTCCTTTCAGCACATGTACTGTATGCAATCATGTTGCATGTAAGGGATTGATCATTAATGCTTAGCACATAATATAAGGATTTGATTAGCTTTGCTGTTTTGTTTTTTGTCCTTTGTCAAGTAATTTCTTATACCATGCCAAATTTCTGTATTTGGCATCCTTTGTTGTTATTTCTAAAGCTGTTTATTAAAGAACAGAAAAGCATGGGATCCCTGAGAAGAGCAACATATGCTTCTTACCAGGCTGCCTTATCCTATATACAGATCCTATATATCATTATCTTTCCTATCCACTGTAAACCTCATCCATGCATGTCCAAATATATCAGTTGCATGGTTATGTTCACCTTAACTGATGTCTGATGTGCTGATGTAGGCACACAATTCTACACTGATCAGAAACCAGAAAAAATTTAATTTATTTTCCTGTTACATTAATATTATCATATGCATCTACACTGCCTTATTCTGTTCAGCTAAAACATGTTTCGGTGCTGCGTCATCTCGGGTGTGTGTACTGACAAATATAATAAATGTAACTCATAACTTGCAGCAAAGCATAACGTTTATTTTTAGGCATATCTGATGCTGTCCAGTGTACAGACCATGATCCGCCAGCAGTACAAAGAAGTACTGTTACGTAATCATGAATCATCTCGGCATTGAGCCCGTGAAGCGACCGCGCGCGCAGGTGGAGGAGCAAGCATGCGCAGTAGGATCCCCATCAGCAGCATCAGGACCAAGAAAGATACTCGGCGAGCCTGCGTTGCGAGTGAGAAGATGGTGCATGTAAACACGGTGAAGCAACGGCTGTGTCGCTTTCTCGGACTCCAGAAGCAATTTGCTTCGATTAATCTGTGACTTAAAGTCAAACCCAGGCGAGAAGAAGTGATATTTAAACACTAAAAGCCATCGAAGAAAGGAACGCTACTAACCTGCGACTGTAGCAGCGTCTCTATGGCCTGATGGCGATGCTGTAACCCTCCACGAAGGACTTTTAAAAAAACAACAAACAAACAAAAAAGAAAGATTCCGCGCTAATGTCACCATATGACGGACTTTTCTTTATGATGGTCGTCGGTTTCTAGTGGGATGCACATCAGTGTTTGTCCGTACTCGCTCTCCGTCGTAATGGCAGCTCTGTACCAGGGCACGGACGCTTCTTCACCGGACACATTTCTGGCCTTGAAAGACGTGAGAGAAGTAAAGGAGGAAACCACGCTGGATGAGAAGCTCTTTTTGTTAGCATGCGAAAAAGGTTTGTCATTATCTGTCTTTTGTTTCACCTAAAGTTATTCAATAATATACCATATATATTATATAAATGCCATTTTTGATGAAAGCTCATACTGACTTAGGCCTACATTTAGAGCCCACAAACAGTACATTCATACCAGTTTTTCTTTTTCTTTTTTCCTCTCCAGTGAATAACTCTAACAGCTGCCTACATGTTAACTCTGAAAATTTGCCCACAGGGGTTAAACTATATTTTTAGCTGAATGCTGCTCCCCTGAAAGTTTCCCTCCATGACCTGCTGACTCCTCTCAGCTTCCAACAGGGATAGGTAGTACAAACAAACTGAAGAGAAACAAGGCGAGACAGATGGCATGTGTGTAAAATAGCAAAGCCGCATGGTTATTCTCAAATAGTCAGGTTGGACAAGATTGTTTCATTGATAAGTTCAGCACACTACACAGGCTGAGGCTGTTTTGGGTCAGCAAGTCAGTAACTGCCACTGTGACCATATAAAGTCTCTGTCAACATGGCACAGCTACAGAAACTGCCCTTTGAGGGAGATGTTATTGTTATATAAGATTAAGGGGGCTGCTGGAGTGGAGCCTGCTCTGTTAGAGCGCTCGCCTTGCAGCCACCACTGTGTGTACGCGACTAGTAAATTCTTGCAAAGTCAGATCTATCAAAGTGGATTCTGTTCTTAGTATTTCTGTCTCTGATGTTCTTGCCAGGTGACTATTACATGGTGAAGAAACTGCTGGAGGAGAACCGGCATGGCGAGCTCAACATCAACTGCGTCGACGTGCTGGGACGAGACGCTGTGACCATCACAATCGAGAATGAGAATCTTGATATTCTGCAGCTCCTACTGGAACATGGCTGCCAGGTAACCATCACAGACATACATCAAAAATGCACTCTGCATGTTCTTTTCTTCTGTTTTTTCTAATTTTGCTTTTGTTTCTGTAAAGGCAACAGATGCCTTGTTGGTGGCCATAGACTCAGAGGTGGTCGGAGCTGTGGACATCCTTCTCAACCACAGGCCAAGGCGATCTTCTAAGCCCTCAATTGCTGTAAGCCCCCTCTCATATTTGCTCAGAAATCCTTTTTCATGAAAGTCTTTGCAGATTCAGATTGTAGAATAGCATTACTTCTCTTTTTTACAGGTTCTGTTCAGTATTTTAGATATTTAACCTATCTTTTTCAGAAACTGATGCAGCGGATCCAAAACCCAGAGTATTCCACCACCATGGATGTGGCTCCAGTCATCCTGGCTGCACACAGGAACAACTATGAGATCCTGACTATGCTACTCAAACAGGACATCTCTCTTCCCCGACCTCATGCTGTCGGGTGCGAGTGCACACTGTGCAATGCTAAAAACAAGAAGGACAGCTTGCGGCACTCCAGGTACAGGCCAATTCAGTTGTTTAGAATTCAGAAAAAAGTATGGACAACTTTGACCAGAACGTTGTTTCAAGAAGATTAGTGTTACTGTAACAAGCTAAAGTCAACATCATATTTGCCTTCCAGATGATTCTTTGGTTGTTTTAGTTTCCTTAAAAAGATAGGTTCTAAAAAGCTGTAAATCAGTTGTCAAGTGATCTATTTTGGAAATATTGTGGCTCCTTGTCTTCTCAGTACCTTGAAAGGAAAGATTTCACGGAATATTCAGAGCTTTTTTAGAGATCCTGTACACAAGTGATCTTCTCTTCTGTCTGTTACTATTTATACTGTACAACCTTTACAAAACTGTAGTTCAGAAATAGTTCAACTTGTACTTAAAAAAAAAAGAATAACAGCAGCATTTCTTCAGGAAAGCAGTGAGGTTTTTTTCTGATACCATCTCAACTTGCAGATGAGATTTAGTTAATCTCCTCCCCTGGGCAGTTTTATTCTCCCAGCAGGGCAGGGTAGCCACCCACACATCACACTAAATGAATCAGTCTGCAGTTTCTCTGCCAAACAACATAGAGGTCAGAGTAGGTACAAATGAAGCAGCTAGAACAGTGAATGCTTCTCCATTTTCTCTTCTCTCATCTGCACACTTCTGCTGTGCACAACAAAAGTGATTGAATGCAGCCCTTTGCAATGTCACTCAAATGTGAAATGATGCAGAAATGCATCACGGTACATCAATCCCTTTACCTCTGAGTTAAATGGCAAGGTATTTGTAAAATGCTGAAAACAGACCTGACAGTAAAAATGTTGTTTTACACGACCACCCCAAACCTCTGCACGAGGAAACCAATTTTCTAAAACAATGCTCACCATTCTTCAGACATGATTTTGTTCTGCTCCAATTGTCCCTTAAAATGTCCTACAGTGTTCTTTTCATGTACTATCCTTGGTAAGGTTTTAGTTTTTTTTTCTTTTTGTCAAGGCAAAAGGTGGCTAATTTGGTAAGAGCATTCGCCCATGAGCCGGAGGGTTGGTGGTTCGAACCGTAGTTCCTCCTATGTCCACTAAAAAGTCCTTGGGCAAGACACTAAACCCCCAGTTGCTCCCGGTTGTCAGGCCAGCACCAATGCATGGCAGCTGCCAACAACCGGTTTGTGAATGGGTGAATGTCTGCAGTGTAAAGCGCTTTGAGACTGTAGGTGTACGGCTGGAAAGGCCTATCTATATAAGTGCAAGCCATTTTTCTCCCCCTTTTTTTTTTTTTTTTGCACCTCCAGCCCCAAATAATCTTCTTAATTCTCTGTTTCTTTGTATTCACAGTTGCAGTCCTGACAAAGAGTGTTCTCCCAATTTTCATTAACATTTAATCTTCCAGTTTTAGCTAAAAAAAAAAGCAACCAAGCAGTGTTTTTTTTTCCTTTTTTCGATGGCACCAATAGAGGTTTCTGAAATGCTATCATATAAACTCAGCAACTTTGTGAGTCCAGAACTCCAAGATCAGGTTTTTTTAGCTAAATTGTAAAGGTAGCACATGTTCTAAGGATTTGAATTAGGCAATTATATTCGTAACTATTACAATTGTATGTTGTCCATTACCCACATTTTTAATGCTGCAATTCTACCGATTTTTTTATGTTAACAATCATCCTGAATCCTTTTCCATCTTTTTGTGACATCTGATAAGCAGGAATCTTTCAATTTCCTCAGAAATTATTTTTCATGTGGAGGTCAGATGTGTAAATAGACACTTCCCACAAGTTCAAAATGTGGATGGATCCCTATACAATTAGATAAATTGGAACATAGAGTTGCACACCTTATTTTTCAGTTAAGTCTTTTGAAATAATGTGATTCCTGTACAGACAAATACACACTTGGAAACAATAAAAATGCTGTTATCTTGGACTGATATTTTTCATTACTCAAACATTTAAGTGAGATTCCGCAGCATATATATTTGCTTCTGTTGTAATGCTTATTTGTTGCATTTTATTTCTTTCCAAACATTTTCATCTCTCTCTCTTACCTTTAACCAAAAATGTTAATCTTCAGGTTCCGCCTTGACATCTACCGTTGCCTGGCCAGCCCCTCTCTCATCATGTTAACAGAGGAGGACCCCATACTCAGAGCATTTGAGCTGAGTGCTGACCTGAAGGAGCTCAGCCTTGTGGAGGTGGAGTTCAGGTGCAGTCAACTGTTGCACATCAATCGTGTCTTGCCACCAGAGAAACTGCCACTGGCTCTCAAAAAATACCAAAACTCTTTTCTTTATAATGAGGAATTGATAAGGAGCTTAATCAATTCTGATTGCATCTAACTTTTTCATTCCAGGAATGATTATGAAGAGCTGGCAAAGCAGTGCAAGATGTTTGCTAAGGACCTACTGGCTCAGGCTAGAAACTCTCGAGAGCTTGAAGTGATTCTAAATCACACGTCCAGTGAGGATCACATCAACAAGAGAGGCTTGATGGAGGAGCGCATGAACCTCAGCCGACTTAAACTGGCTATCAAGTACAACCAAAAAGAGGTTTGTTAGTGTGCAATCTGCAACATATGTTAGCTGATGAAATTACCACTGTTTTCAGTCAACAATATCCAGACATTTGTAAAGCGAACAATAACACGTGCCGTTTATGATCTTTTTACTGCAGCAGCTGTTAAATTTGACAGCTGATGCAGAACATCACGTGCTTCTCTTTGGAAAACAAGTTTGGCTGCTGAAAGTGCTTCCTCCAGGCAGTGGAATTTAAAGATAAACTGAAGGTTTATGTCTGGTGCTGTGGGATGATTTATTGCTGGGATTATTTTGTGAAAATTACGACTCATATATCATTGTACAGTTAATAGCATACTGTTGCTAGAGAATAACATTGATAAGATCTCTCTAAAAGGCGCATGTAAGAGGAACATCCATGAAGCTAAGACAGAACATCCTTATGAGATTTGCTCTACTCCAAGCAATAAATATTGATGTAACATTCACCTAGAAATGGGCCTCCTGATATTAATGTTGCTTTCTTTCTGTCATTTCTTCTGTTATCCACTTTACAGTTTGTGGCTCAATCCAACTGCCAGCAGTTCCTCAACACTGTCTGGTTCGGAGAAACGGCCAGCTACAGGCGCAAACACACCTGTCTAAAGATGGCCACGGTCCTAACTGTGGCCATACTTTGGCCGCTGCTTTCTGTCTGCTACCTGGTGGTGCCACGCTCCCGAGTCGGCCAGATAATCCACACACCGTTTGTTAAATTCATCATCCACAGCGCTTCCTACTTCACCTTCCTGCTACTGCTCAACCTGTATTCCCTGGTCTACAACGAGGGCAAGAAAAACGAAATGGGGCCTGCACTTGAGATGATAGATTACCTCCTCATCCTCTGGATCATAGGTCAGCTTTTTACTCTGTAGATGATGCACTCAGTGTGGTTATTTTGCTTTCTCTTTTATAATGCCTGGAGGTCAGATTTCTATAAGAGAATAATTATTCATATCTTGATACACAATTTAGTGCTATGAATGGAAAATTGAATAAGAATCCAATCCTAAAAACCTAAATTTAATATAGTAATATCTCAAGATTGCTGTTATGGTCTACCTAAAGTCTAGTATCCTGTATCTATAATCATATCAGGCTGTACATGACAAATGGCAGTTTCTTTGCTAAATGTCAGAAAGCCTTGCTTGACCGGATTAAATAATTGAAAGAAAGTAGAAGCTTCTTCTTTCTCCCCTGTGGCCCATCTGAACACTGGCATCACTGAATTTAGTACACACGCAAGCATACTTGCATAAATGTGCACGAGCTAGCTCATCAGTTGTGGCTAGATAGTGACAGTTAGAAATGAACTCTGTCTCTCTAGAGAGGAACCTCCCTACCATCCTCCTCTGCCAAGAAACCATTATCATACACATTTAGTCTCATTAATGGCCTCGCCGTGCATGTGGTTCTAGCATCCTGCTTCTCTGCAACTCTGTCCTCTATGTTTCATCTCTTTCATCACCAGGTTGATAAATAATCCCAACAGCTAAACCTGACATGATATGTAAGGATGTAGAAGCAGTTAGCTTCTATGACTTTTTAAAAAAATGGCTGTGGGGTGATTTCCAATTTGTCCTGTATGCTTTAGGAGTGACATCAGTAGTTGAGTCATTAGTGAGAAGTATAATGGGTTTTCTCAGCACACTTCGAGTTAAAGCAGTTCCTTAACTACTGCAAAAGTGCAACATCAAAGGCAAATTTGAACATCTTCGGCATTTCCTTCTTTTTTTTTTCAAGTTGCCCCATTTCAAAATACTGCAAGATTTGCGCTCCAGGGGCTCTACAGCATCATCACATCAAGTAAGATGGGCGTAATGGAAAAGATGAGATTGCTAATGATTACCCTCAGCTAACATCCTCATGTTATTAGGATGTGAGCAGCAGCTGTTCCTACATGAATTGGATGTTTACAGCCAGCAATCACAAGTTAACAAAGCAGTTTTTGGTACTTTGTTGCTTTTCATTGTTCTCTCTTTCTCTTATGCTGTTCCCTTCCTCTCATCTTTCTCCTGCTCCATCCATTCTCCTATTCCCCTGTGCCAAATTTTCTCACATTGATGAGGAATTCAGACGCAGTAGGATTTCAAGTGTACATTTGCATTTGGCTACATGTATGCATCTTGATGCATTTTTCAGTGCTTTGATTTCTGCAAAACATCTCAAATTCAAATGAAAAGATGAAGAAATGAGCTTTCTGTGTCAGAACCTGTCTAGGCTTTGCTTGCTTTCCATTGACAACACCACACCTAGATTCTTCTTATAGCCTCAGTACATGTAGATTTAATGAAATTCCATTTGGACTAAAAAAAAAAGACACACTCATCATTTCTGAATGTCACACACATCTCTAAATCCCACGGATGACACATTTTCACAACCTTAATCTCCCATTATTTTAGTCTCATACATTCCCTGTTTCCCCAGGGCACCCTCTGTGAGATGACTTATGGCTGAATCTGGAAAGCTCTTTACATATTCCAGATGACAGCGAAATGCCTTTTTCCAGTCATACTGTACGTGTGTGTGTGTAATGGTACATTTCTGCTCTCTATAGGAACGGTATGGTCGGACGTGAAGCGTCTGTGGTATGAAGGGCTGGAAGACTTTCTGGAAGAGTCTAGGAACCAGCTGAGCTTTGTTATGAATTCACTTTATTTAGCCACCTTCGCCCTCAAGATTGTTGCTAATAGCAAGGTATACACACATTCTACACACAGGCACACACACTTCTTATATAGAGAGGTTTGATAACTGTAATTTTTCTGTACTCATAGAAGGGCAGATAAATGACAAATACTGGAATCAACTGTTGATTTATTTCAGTTTTCTTGAAGAAACATAAGTAGTTCATCATTAATCCTTCACTTCCTCACAGTTGATTACATTGTGTTTGCATCTCAGTTGATATTGAATTTGGGCAAAATTGATTAAACACCAGGGTATCCATAGGATTAATTGATGTATAATTCACACTGCCTACGGGACAGTTTACGGTTTCATTTTTTAGTCCATTTGCACAGCTTACAGGATTATGAGGATTATGAGAATATACTCTGGCTATGGAGACATGCTTGTGTCCAGTCCACACCAACATTGGGCGACAACATTTTGCATGAGTCACATTTTGACTGGGTAAAAGATTTGCTTGAACAGGAGAGAAATGGAGTTTTATAGGCGGATGCAGATGACCAACAACCAGCTACTATTTTTTCAACACTCCAGTTTTCTGTTAACACAAGCAAAGTAAAAGGACTGATGACAACACAAAGAGTTGCCTTTTTCAGGTGGCAGCAAAGAGCTACAACATGTAGCATCTACAAAGCTGTCCATTACATCAGGGCTGTGTGAACTTAGAACCATAATCTGACCCTAATGTACATCAGGGAGTCATTGGAGCACAGACTTGCCACAACCAAGCAAATAATCAGCAAACAAATCTTCAAAAATCTGCAAAAATCATTTTTATGTATGTCCTAAGAATAGTTGGCCAAATAGTGATATGTGTAGTTCATGGGGTCATTACATGCATGTCTTAAAGATCACAAAGCAGCAACAACATCCTCAGAACAGTTTAGCTTGTTTAAACACATGTTATAGAGGTGTTTATTTGCTCTGCAGTTCAAAGGAAAGAATTCTGAGAGGAAGGACTGGGACGCCTTCCATCCCATCCTGGTGGCCGAGGGCCTGTTTGCCTTTGCCAATGTGCTGAGTTACCTGCGACTTTTCTTCATGTACACAACCAGCTCCATTTTGGGACCCCTACAGGTAAGCAAGCATTGCGGACAAAAGGACATTGGATTTTGTGGCATTTTCTTGTCATGTCATTGGCATACATAAAAATACACGTAATACTAAATACACTTAATACTTAATAAAAAAAAAACTAATATTTATATGATTGTTATAAAACAACTTCCTTTTTTTTATAATTGTCCTTTGCAACACACACAGGCACACACTTGTACCACCCACTCTCTTCCTCTCTTAGTGAATATGAACACTCAAGGGCAAGCCCATATTAAGCATCCCACCAGCTGTGATGAGCATTATGATAACATCATCATAAGTGTTTAGTATAAGCACAGGGAAACTGGGCAGGACATGCCTGTGGTAATATGCTCATAAACTGAACTCATCATTATAAAGCCTTGCAGTTTTTCATCATTTGCATCACTCTGCTGTCATCATCTGTGGGTGGCTGCTAAAGAACACTGATTTTTCTAAATATTTCAGATGATTTCAAGCTAAAGGATGTTAGATTAAAATATGTCACTCTCTAGCAGCCTGTATGATGTGTAACCATTTTAAGAGCAAATTCGGCTGCAATGCGATCAGTTACAGAAGTTACAGTCATTTTGAGGCTTATTTTTGAGAAACATCAAATACAACCAATATGACCATCATAGATAAAGTGCAGACCATTAAAAAGAGAAGTGAAAAAAGTTCAAATCAGAAGCTCTCTGGATCTTGGAAAGACATGCATTAATTTACCAGCTGCCACTGGCAGCAAAAGGTTAATGAAATATTTAGCACTAGAGTTACATTTGATTAGCTTTATAGCCTGGAGACAGAAAGCAGATGGACACTTATTCGTATTTTTTTTATTTATTTTTTTATTTTTTTTGTCAAAACAAGTCAAAAATTTGTTTTGCATATTCTCTATGAAAACTATTTAACAATTACCATCCCAAAGGTCTCCCGTTCTATCAAATTTTGATATCATATTTGATCAGCCAGCTGGCTTAAACAAAATATAGAACAGCCAACATCTGACTGGGCTGGCAGTCTAGAACTTTCCTCCATATGTGAACTGTATTACATAAAGCAGTCCTCAGGTATGCAGTGAGGTCGGTCTATTTTTTGGGATGCCTTCCTGTCATTAAGTTGATGCATTTTATGTGGCTGGCTAATAAAACACTCAGGGTCCTCAGTAGATTGCTAACAAACACTTTTCTGCTTAAATATCCACCGTCTGCTTCCCTTTCCCTCCCTCACTGCTACTCCACTCATGCTGTGACATCAGCGTCTGGCTTGACTGGATGGAAAAATGATTAGCTTTGGAAAGAGATGTGGCTGTGCATTCACTCACACTCACATGACAGACACACCTCTCCACTAACGCACATGCAGTCATACATTTCAGCACTCTCCTGATATCTGAACACTGATGTGTATTCACACAGACACACACACCCAGACAGTGAGTCAGGACTATGGGGGCAATGAAAGTTTCTCTGAATCTGTCTTTCCAAAGAAGGCCAGCTCATATGTCTGCCGGCTAGTGGCCCCTGCTGGGTTTGGAAAGAGTGACTGAAAGTGTGTGTAGCTGCTTGCCCACAGCCTAGACTTAACCTCACTGAATGCATTAATCTGTTATAACTGGTGGTCAATAGCCTTTTGATTTTTTTTCTTTAACATGGTAAGAATTCTCTCAGTTTTGTAAGCCAAAACTGCTACTCTATCATCCTCTTTTCATGAATTAACATGCAGTGTTTGTTTATCGGGTTATTTAGTTGATGGTGTTTGCCTGTACGTGCATTTCAGCTACTTTAAACACAGCAGACCTCCTCTGGTCAATGTTTGGAGCTATCACATTCATGATGTGTTTGTACAGTAGCTAAGTTAGGCTACCTGTCAGGCTTGGCATTCAGGGAGCAACCTCAGCTCCTAAATCACTTGCGTGCAAATTGGTCAAGGAATACACAAGGGGGGATTTAAAAATGACAAGAGGACGAATTACCCCAACAAACTGACCCTTTTGCTCAAACAAGCTGGGTGGGTTTTGGCAGTCGTCATTCACCCTGAGGTGTGGGCAGAGTGGTCACACTGGACAGGTTCAGTTTGTGTTTTGAAAGAGAAGGTTCAAGCATCCTTTTAAACAGATAAGCCACTAAAATCTATTAATGGTGACCTGAGAAGGCTTCCCTCTATCCTTCATGTTTGTCTATCTTACCTCAGGTACATTTGGGAGTGAGTTATCCAACTGAACGGTCATGTTGCTTTTTCCACTTCCCTGAGTGGGGATGGCTGCAAAGCAAGAAGTAAGAATAAGCTAGAGGCTGTCAGAAAATATGACGTAAAGCAGAAAAACATAGAATGTTGGTGGCTTCAGCACTGTCTTTCTAATCTTCTAATACATTAGGGAAAATATACGCTCGTAAAAATTCAGTTGACAAATACAGAACCTGACTAAATATTTAAAGAAAGGGAAATATAGCTAATCAATACGGATGAAAACTTACTGTTCAAACCTTTGCATAATATGTAATTTTCATAGCATTTTAAAAAAAAAAGTTATTTTCGTATACATTTGACTTTAGAATTGAAAAGGCTTAAATCTATGTCTAAATGTGATGGGTAAAAAAAAGATTGCAAATTGCAGTGCAGCAAACCTACTGAAAAGATAGCTTCTTTGTTATAGAATGTTTCAAATCTAGTAAAATCTAAAAGGCTTACTTTGAGGAGAACATGGGCAAGAATCACTGTTCTTGATTTAGGTCCTTAAGCAACACAAAAATAACAGACACATCTCTGTATCTCCACAGATCTCTATGGGTCAGATGCTGCAGGAGTTTGGCAAGTTTCTGGGCTTGTTCCTGCTGGTGTTATTCTCCTTCACCATTGGACTCACTCAGCTCTACGGAAAAGACCACAAGGACCCTTTCAAGAAATCCCCCAAGGATTGCGAGGGCATATTCTGCCAGCAGCAGAGCAATGATGCATTCCACACGTATGGGCAAACTAAAAGTTCTTATTTTGGACCGTGGTGACATTGGTGATGAATGTTCAGAATGTTTTATCAATTAATATCAGTTGAGACAAATATAATCTGAACCAAGCTTGAAGTAATTTAAAGACAACCCAATAACAAAAAAAAAGGAAAAAATAATCACGCTAATAGTTTGCATGGGAATGGACCAAAGTACAAGGATTATACAAAGAAATATGATGATTTAAATTAAACAGATGGGAAATAGTATCAAAGTTTTACTGTAAGGAGAGAATGTGCTTAGCACAAGAAGTAAAGACATTTGTGTTTGGTTGTAATGGTTTCCCCTTTGATAACACCAACAGGTCCCATATTTTACAGGCATATCTTTGGAAACCCTGATTAGCCATCTTTATAATGAGGTAAAACTTGTAAGGATCCATACTCTCCAATCCCAAATTTTGGAGGAGATCTGTGATGATTCTGGCTCTGTGGGGGTGTGATGTCATCTTGGAGGATAGAGAAAGAGATCCCAGATTCTGGAGATCTGGGATCACCACTGGGTACATAATCTCATCCTGATATGTTTGTTTATCGATTAGGTGCCAGTCATACATCTATGACCCACATATTTAGCTGTGTTGCTCAATCCACAGGAGCACAATCCTTAAAACTTGTACCACGTTGTAAAGGTGACTAATCAGGCTTTCCACAGATGTATAATGCAGCAACAGTACATACTATTACAGGCGAGAAATAATCAACCAAACACATTTCTTTTTACTTTTTGCACTAAATTTAGATTCAAAGACAGACCTAACCCAAACTATGAACATTACCTTGATCAATCAAAGCATACAATCTGATTAGTTGACATGGCATATATATAGACCAGCTTATATTATGTCAGGTTTTTCTAAGCTTAATCCTACTTTGAGTTTTTCATATAGCATCTTTCACAGTGACATGCTCAAAATAATACCTTTTAAATTGTAATCTATTACCTCTTTTTAACAGTTTGTCAATATCATACAAATATACACATGTAACTATAGCTGAGCAAAAAACAGACAACCAAATAAAAAATTCAAATAAAGAAAGAAAAACACCATTTTATGTCTATGTAGGTCCTCTCAGCCAGATATATTTTCAGAAGTCTCTTCAGAAGTGTGAATTATAGTTAATGATCTTTCCTTGAGATCATTTTCCCTGAAATAATTCAGCCGATTGGCAACAAGTCCAGGGTGTGCCCCCCATTTTTACCCTGTTAAAGCTTTGATAGGCTCCAGCTTTCATTATTTGTAACAGGATGAAATGTGTATAAAAAATTGATGAACGGATAATCAAGCCATTCTTTTGTTAATTGAGTCTCAGGGAAATTTGTCATATTTGTTTCATCTTCAAACTTTGCAGAAGGCAGTTTTATGGTCAAAACTCCTGATCACTTTCGCATGTTTTTGTTTGCTTCTTCTCCAACAGTGTTTAGTTTTTGCTTTATGTCATTAAATCATTCTGATAGATGTGTGCTGTGTTCATGTATCAGCTTCTTCTGTTTTCCAGGTTTATGGGGACCTGCTATGCCCTATTCTGGTACATCTTCTCCCTGGCACATGTTGCACTCTTTGTCACCCGCATCAACTACACAGAGGAGCTGCGCTCTTTTGTTGGTGCCATGATCATAGGCACCTACAACATTGTGGTTGTTATTGTGCTGACCAAGCTACTGGTGGCCATGCTTCATAAAAGTTTCAGGCAAATTGCAGTAAGTCCGAACAACTTTTGGCTCAGAAATGTCTCCCTACTTATAGAGGCTATTTGAATGGGGGAAACTTTGAGTGCTATGTGATTAGTGTTCTTATTCTCTTTTGATCTATTGTAGAATCATGAGGATAAGGAATGGAAGTTTGCGAGGGCCAAACTCTGGCTCAGCTATTTTGATGACAAGTGTACTCTGCCTCCTCCTTTCAATATCCTCCCCTCGCCAAAAACTGTGTGCTACTTGGTGACCAGCTTGAGCAAATGGATATGTTCACATACAACAAAGGGCAAGATGAAGAGGCAGAATAGCCTTAAGGTGAGAGAAAATGGTGACAACCTTGAATATTATACATCAAACCCTATTTTCCCCAAAAATGGGAATTTTTTTTTAAAGATGCATGAAAAAGATAAAGGTGAGTTATTCCAGAGAAATCTGTGTCCATTATTACTTGAATGCAAGATCTCAGCATCTTAGAAGTCTGTGGTGGTTGTTTGGTTTGCCTCATGATGCTCCATACATTTTCAATCAGAGACAGATTGGAATTGCAGGCAGGGCAATCAAGCACACGTGCTGTGAGTCAAGCAGAAGGAGGTCTTGCATTGTCCTGCTGAAGTAACCACAAACCTCCCAGGAGAAGGCACCACCTTGAATGTTAGCATATGTCTCATATCCTGGCTTTTGCATTATTCACTGATAGCAGCCTTTTATCATCTTTGTAAAGTAGAACCAGACTTTTACAGAGACATGTACTCATCTGACAGTACACTTGTCTGGTTTTTATTGTCGGTCTAAGATAAGCATGAATCCAGAGAACTCAGCAGTTTTTTTTTTCCTACAGAATTAATCCATTGCTTTCCCCTAGCCTAATTTTATGTTACATTTTTGTATTTAGTGGATTTTTTTTATCTATTCCCAAGCCTGTGTACCTACATTGATCATGGTGGAAAGACTTTATTTTCATGCAGTGCTGCCAGAGTGCTCAGTTGTTATATGTGTACCAATAGTTTTTTAGTCTTGGTACGTAACAGTGAGTCTTGCTTGAGAAATACAAATGATTTGACAAACCCTTTTTTTATACCAAATATTGATCCCCTCACCTGTCAACAATTAATCAACCATTTATAGAATATTCCAAAAAGGTATTACTCATATATTCTATAAACCTTTTTGTCTTTCTTTGCCTCTTTTACAACTTTTTTGTGTTGGCCAGTGAAGATGCTAAAAATAGCCTTTCTTATTTTTTCCTTGTGTTTGATAAAGATTCGAATAATCTACCAAATTACATAGGAAGATATTTTGCATTTTGGAAAACAATTTTCTTTTAAATTAGTTTTTTTTTTCATGGTTTGAGGTGCAGTTATTAAAAAATATGATTCTGATTAATAAAATTACCATTTAAGTTCAAACAATAACTTGCCATAACTTCAAATTCCTTCACCGCTGTTTCCATCCAGGAGTGGAAGAACCTGAAGCAGAAGCGTGATGAGAACTACCAGAAGATCATGTGTTGTCTGGTTCACCGCTACTTGACGTCCACACGGCAGAAGATGCAGAGCACAGACCAGGCCACGGTTGAAAATCTGAACGACCTGCGCCAAGATCTGTCCAAGTTTCGCAATGAGATGAGAGACCTGCTGGGCTTCCGGACGTCCAAATACGCAATGTTCTACCCAAGGAGCTAAAAACACAAACAAAACCTTTCCTTTTTCCGCTTCCTCCTCATTAAATCTTTGCTTCATGTTTATTTGGAATGCTATCTGACCTGGGAATGTGCAAAAATTCTGCTCTTCTGAGTCACAGAGGCATCTTTAAAACCTGGAACTTTACTCAAGTAATATGTATTCAAAACCAAAGCCTCCAGACTCTGGCCCCTATCTCTAATTCTGCTATTTAACTTTTTTGTAAATAAAGAAAGCCATTGTTTTCAACAGGGACATAAATAAAGATTTATGGAAAGTTTGACCTTCTTGGATTTGAACTGCATATAAAAGTGAAACATTTTGCATAATATAAATTAGACAAACTTGAATTTATTTTATTGAAACTCTTTTGGCTACATGAGTTCAGACAGTCCAGAAAAAAGTACACTGTGGAGCAAACTCCCTGGTGTTCCAGTCCATGTGAGAGTCACATTTCACACACCTGATCCATTCTCATGCTTAGTAGAGCGTAGTTGCATTGACTTCCCCAAGCACAACACTTCAAATACTATTTGGCATTTTTTTAGTTTCTAGGTGAAAGTTCCTGTACAGAGAGAGACATGCACAAGGAAAATGTTTAAGAAGTTTATTCGGGCAGACAAAAACAATAAAATATAAATAATATTTATAAACTTTTCACCTATGAAAATATCCTTTGCCTTTAGAACAATGACAGTTAGTAAATGACATGCACTGATGGTGGTGCTTTGCATCCATAAACTAAAGAAAAGAGCTTTGGCTCGGAAGGTTTCACATAAAATCAGACTAATCTTTTTAAAGGAATTTTAACTTTAAATATTGCACTTTAATCACCACATTTAAAACATCCAACCCCTTCCCATCAAAACCGAACCGTTGACATCAGTTTGTTACATCATCATAAAAGCTGTAATTAATCCCCTGCGCATATTAGTCAGGCTTGTCAAATCAAACATGATTTTGCCGGACAGATATCTTTGCAAGAGCATCAATCCTGGTCGTCATTCACATTGTATTCTGCAGACTGAAGGGGGGGCTGAAAACGATAGAATGGAATGATTTGAGGCTACAAGTGCCACTACAGGACATCAGAACAGATGTGCACAGATAAAATGTTTCTTTTACTAGCTACAATTTAAGCCCCCACAAGGAGCGAAACAGGAATGTGACTACGCTGGGAATGATCTGTGAAGAGACGTGGAAATTTCGACTTATTTTACTGCTCATTAATCTCAGTTTGCACAACACAGTGACAGACTGTTGTTAATAGAAGACCGGCTGGAATAACTCAGTGCTTTATGTGTTCCAAAAACCAAACAAACTGCAACAAAATACATAAACACAAATGTGATTTTCTTTTAAGTGAATAAATCATGCATCTATGTTTTGCTGGCAGCTCTTTGTTCAGATTCAGTTTTGTTTTCTGGCCTGTCTTGGTGTCGTTGAGAAGGAGATTTGTTTTCTGCTTAATTGTTTCCATCCTCAGCTGAGCCACAGGGAGGCCAGTTCAGAGGAGACCCTCGGAGCTACTGGGACTCAGCACTGCTTGTTTTTCAGAACATTGAGTCCTTTTTGGTTCTTTGCCTTGAAGGCCATGACAAAGTGGTGGGGGGCGATTTTCCCCCGGCCGTCGTCGTCCACCTGCCCCATGAAGATGTAATTCAAGCCTGGATAGGTCACACAAAAAAAACCTGAATGCAGTGGCGGAACGGCAGAGACATTCAGGGAGGACGAACATGAGAATCTGCACATGGCAGGTCTGTATAACTTATGTTTATATGCATACATATAAACATATTTGGTTTGGGCAGTGAGTTCTGCCGCTCACCTAACACTTTGGGTAGTTCAGCTGAGCGTGATGGCACAACAGAGGAGGCAAACTCAGAGCCATCGGTTATTCAAAACAGTCAACAAGGAACTTTATCACGGTTATGATGAGATTTTATTTTTTAGATCTTTCAATTCCAGTAGTACACTCACCTCTTCTGATCAATGGGCACTTTTTGCACAGGATAATGATCTTGGTGCTCATAGTTTTTCCCGCCTGCTGGATTACCAGGTCGCCTTCTTTAAACACATTGATGATGGAGACAGTGGCATACATGCTTCCTCCCTTCATCACTGCAGTAATGACGGTCCCAGTTATCACTGTCACCAACACACACAAAAAAGTGATTAAAAATGGCATAAAACAGAGAAAAGTGCTGAAATGTGCAGTTATGTTCAGATAAAATTAGAAACTCTTTTTTTCTTCAAGCAGCATACCAGGACATATTCAAGTAATTTCATCAATATGAGCTGAAAATGCAAACTTTTACATTGGGAAAAAAAAGCTGGAGTTCAAGAAAGACATAGGAGAGTAAAGTAAGAAGGAAAAAATTAACTTGGAGGTGGCTGCTGTAAAAACACAACATTAATGATGATGGCTAAGTCTGTGATGAAGAACACTCCTTCACAAAATACAATCAAGTAAAGAACTTTCTTCAACATGTCAACATATCCTCACCCAAGTCTACCGCAAAGAAAAGACTACAGGAGAGCAAACGTGGATGGTTCAGATTATGTCCCAAATTATTAGATTACATTTTCTCAACAAGCATCTTTAAAAGCCAGAGCAGCTCTGGAACTGTGTTCCTTGGAAAGATTAAAGTAAGATCAAACTTTACAGGAATCACAAAAGAGAGAGAAAAAAACCCATGAGGACAGCTTTGAACTCATCATCCAAATCCTGTAACATCTCTAAAACACGTGGAGGCAGTGCAACAGTCTCCAAAAGCCATGCATCACTCGATTTTTAGATGTCACAAAAGTCACAGGCACACAGATTGATTTTGAGGTTTACATGGAATTACATTCAGTTCAGATTGAACTGCCAAAATGATTAGAAGGTTTTCTACAGATGGACAGTTGCCAAAGGTGTACAGCAAAATACTCCCCAAGAGTTTTATGAGGTATTGAAGTGAAACATTGTGCACTAGCTGAGTCAATCAATTGATCTGAATGTGATCGAGCTGTATTTCACTTTAAGCCTATACACTATTCCAAAAGTATCTAAATGTCTCAGGATCTGTGCACAAAAATGTATATATTTTCCTAGAAATCACATACGGTACACTAATAACAATAATACACTAATAATTCATTGGTTCTCACACTCTCATTAACAAGCTCCAGAAGAGTTATATTGTCTGCAAGTGTTTTTTCTGTGCCATGGTTTAGACAAAAAAAACACATTTTACAAATGTGGTGACAACAGCAGCATAATGAGAATTTGGAAACACACTTGAATAAAATAGGTTTTAACTATCTCATTTCAGGTAATTTCTTTTTTTTAAATCATTGAAACACATCAGTTTTACAATTTGTTTTGTTGGAGGCTGAAGTAAACAGAAGTCTACAGAATGTTTCTTGTCAGAAATGGAAGGATTAAATGCAAATACTGCAATATCTGAGAAGAAGGAGCCTGGATTTGATAGAGGGGTTTTTACCTAAGAGACAGCTGCAGTGAAGGAAATCTTGTTTTATTAGAAACATTAATAAGCTGAGAGAAATGTGAACAATGTGTGTGCATATTTTACTTCCTTGTTTTTTAAGTGCAGCCAGCCTATAAAAATGTATTATTGAGTCTCTTAACATTTCCTTTCAGGCTATCAACACTACCCTCATGACCTTTTTACAGTTTCCTTTATCATCCATGAGCTTGCAGCGCTTCTTGCCATGAACTCCGAGAACACAACATCAACAATATCATCTACAGTCAGACTGTCAATTTCGGCTATGAGGGGGCAAGGCCGGGGTAACTTGTTTTACAGTTCAATAAAGAACAAAGGGTTGCCATTTGCCCCCAGTTTTCTTTTTTCAGCTTGTTAGTGCTGAACAATGGAGGCAAAGTTTCAGTCATTTCCTGTTTCGTCTGGTCACCCAAAGTACAAAACATACAGAGAGAGTAACTGGTGGAGTCAGACAGAACCATGGCTCATTCAGCACAAACAGGGTTCTTTACACCGATCATAACAATATGTCTTGACTTTATCGTTCCTTCTTCATTTTCTGACAGAGATGAAACATGCTTGTCTCAGTTCCTACTGCAAAGCAGCGAGCAGCTTTTGGCAATTCTAAATCAAAAGCAATATAAACTGCTACACCTTGAAAGTGTTGATTAGACATGCTGTTTTAAGCCTACTGTATCACCACCTCTAACTATGTGCTGACTTCCGCCACCACATCACACAGGCGACTTTTTCCACATGTGCCACCACATCGTTTCTCAGTTACTGGTGCAAATCCAAGAGAAGTCTTTGAAATGCCAGTCTAACACATGCAGTAAACATCTCAGGGAGGAAAACATCAGAGAAGGAGAGTAGCAAATGAAGGCCAAGCATAAATCAACACATTTATGTAATGATAGTTTAACCACAGTCAGTGGCTGTGTGTGTGTGTTTACAGTGGAAGTAACTGTGTACTACTATACTCGGTCCCTCAGTTCCTGGCTAGCTATCAAGAAAGTCTTTCAGATGCACAAGCAAAAATGACAGGAGCAAAGATAGAGACATGATCAGCAGCGTAAGCAGCTATGCAGGGAGATTTTTGAATGTCAAAAGATCTGCTGATATACAATATGGTGTAAAAGTCTTGCTAGTGCTCATTTCTTTGTATACTGCCTGGAAAATGACAACCGACTTCAGCAATTTACTAAAAACTCTAAAGGAGGATCCATCACTCTATCGGACCTGTTGCCACTGATTTTCAGTCCAGCTGTTGAGTCATCTGGCAAACCTCAACCATTTTTCATTTCCTTCCGAGTGGCTTCTTGACAGCCACGCTTCCATGGAGATTATTTCTGATGAGGATTCAGTGAACAGTAAATGGATAGACTGAATGTCAGATGCATCACTTAGGTCCTGTTTCAGGTTCTGGATTGTTGCTTTTTCTTAAGGACATATTGCACATCATGCTGAGCTAATAGCTCTTTGAGAGTCACTTTGTTGGTTCATAAATACTATTTATGTCTGACAAGCTGTTATCTTTAGTCATTTTCATAGAGGGAATAAATTCTGAGTCTTTGTGACAGGCCGGTAATAACAAAGTACATACAGTTACTCATTTTTTGCCCGGTTGTCTGTTAAGTGCAGAATGAATCATAGGTCAGTGCTAAGTAGGCATAACCTTAATAAATAACAATGAAGGAATGAATGAATGAATAAAAGATCCAGTCCTTGACCATTCATAGGTGCTGGCTATGAATGGTCAAGGACTGGACTGAAAATGAATGAAAAAGCTGTCAGTGTCCAAAAAACTGACAGACCTTCAGAAGGCCTGGGGAACAGTTGCTAAAAAAAACTCTTAAAAGATTAAAAGAAAGTCTGGCTTCTTGGAAACAAAACACAAAGAGTTGAGGGCTGGCTCAAGACTTCTGCACAGCGCTGTGTTCTGGGAATTTCTGCCATGAGATGTTTAGTAATAGCATGTTTGCAATAGTTATCACAACAAAAGCTGGATTCTATTAATGAGTGTTTATGATGTTTTCACACTGTAAATTGTTATAAGCATTGATGCTCTTACCAAAATTGCTGGAGCAGTAATTACTCTCAAGTGTTCCTCGTCTTTTACATTTCTGCTGACACAGGGCAACAGAGTACTTCAGAGCTGCGGAGACACACACACAGGAGAAAACTCAATCTGTAATTTTGTCTGCAACTGATGCAAGCATGTAAGCTATGGTTACATCTGCTTTGCTTGTGGTTCATCTACTGGATATTCTCAGAAACACAAGAGTCTCTCAAAATGAATGGCTGCCAGCTTCAGAGATAAATAGTGCAATAAGGAGACAAGAGAACATCTGTTTTCAACTTAGAGATAATATCGAGTACATAAAGGAAAGAACCATGTCTTAGGGTGACTGACTAAATATTTTTCTTACTGAACAGGGAAAAGCCAGAGAAGATGAGCCACCCAGAAAGCTGTGTCACAGTATGACATTATAGCAGGGGGCCGCCTGGACTGGCTAAGGGGGAAAAAACAACAGAGTGTGGGAATGTGAGTTTGAGTATGGCAATTAGCTGTGATTGTATGTGCAGACACATACCCACACTGTGTATTAACTGATGCTCTGTACATTTTACACAAGAGAAATGTCAGCAAACACACACTTTTAGCATTAGGGTTAACATGTGCTGAGCTGCATATTTAAAGGAACTTCCACTGTCTCATACTGTATGTTCTAAGGACTCACTGTAGAGAGGAAACTGAATGTCAAATTGTAAATATCATCTGCCTTTTCTAATCTAAACAGATCATTTACACTATTGCTTGGAAAATAAAGCAGCGTTGACTCAGAGATCACAGTCATATGCAGTAAAAAGTAGGACTGGGGTAAAAGATCTTAATGGAGACACATTGCATCATTACTAAAGCAGTTTTCGGTTGTTATTTTTTGGCCAGACCTGTGGTTGTAAGCAGATTCCAAATCCCACTCATCTTTAAATCAATAGATAAAACCTGCATATTAACAAGACTACCGTAGCACAGAAACTGCATCAACAGATAAACATGATGCAATTCTTTAAATTTTTTGATAGAAAGTTGCACATACGTATAGGTCTGGTAGTGACTGGCAGTGTTGTGGTGGTGGGTGCTATGGTGGTAGGAGGGAATTTCTTTGGTCTGAACTTGTAGTGTCCGATAAAGCCATCTGCAGTCAGACTGAGATCTGACAGGAACTGGATCAGGAGCTGATTCCCCTCTGAGAACACTGGCCTAGAGAGCAGCACAGGAAAGCAGACTGAGGATAAACTGAGTTGTAATCACAGCACGGACATTTTACTAAAAAAAAGTACCTGCTGCATGACAGAAATCACCTACGCTGGGGGGCTGTCGCCACAATATTTGCCGATTCTCTTTGCATCGTTTATTTCTGCCCCGTTGAAAATGGAGACGTGGTCATAGCGGCAGTAGTTATCTCGTTCCACATCAAACTTCTCAAACTTTACTTCGATTATCTGCAGCAGGAGACAAATTAAAGAAAATGTCTTTTCACACATAGGTTTGTAAGATTTTTTTTTCTTCAACCTCCAAGAGCCATTTTACAGTCAATAACGCTTGCTTTTGTTTAAAAAAATTATATGAACATGAAATATTTGACCTGGTTCTTTGGTGCCACTATATGCCAGGAGCAGGTGACCCCAGCTGGGTAGTCTTTGTCTGGCCAATTAGGTGTTTTGAAAGTCCCAGAGGGTTTGTCTAGTCGGCCTCCACAGTACTGGTCCCCTGTAGAGGTAAAAAAAATCATCTTTATTGCTTGACGAAAATTACGCAGATAACATCAACCATCTTTAAAGGTGCCATATGTAAGAATTATGTCTCATCTTTATTTGAAGTTATCATTAAATGGTGCTGATATGTTACAA
>JAPMNP010039407.1:0-10327 GCA_029874935.1 Atherina boyeri | reverse complement strand
TGCTGTGTGTTTGTTCTGCTCAGCCACTTGTAGTTTCAAGATGGCCGACTGTCATGGCGCTTCCCTTCCGGCTGACACGCCCTATGTAGAAACAAATCTAAAATTCTTCACTTAGGAGAATGTGTCAGATTATTAGCGGAGGTCACAATACACCAATGATAACACATTTAGAAATGCAGATATTGGTTTTGGCCAGTAAACAACAGAAAATGTTACACAATGTCCCATTATTGAAGCAGTGCAGGGTCATCTTGACAGAGACCAGAGCAAAAGCCAGCCAACACCCAAAGAAGTGCTTTGAAAAGTCTTTAAAGGCACACCACCGTTTGGGCAAATATTCTCAGCATTACTCATTGAATTGGATTAGCCCATTAGCACCTAATGCTAATTGCTAAAAAGGCACACCACCATCTGGGCAAATATGCTAGTATGAATCCTTGAATCGGATTAGATCATACATATAATTGGATTAGTCCATTAGCACCTAATGCTAATTGCTAATGATCTAATCCGATTCAATGATTCATGCTAGCATATTTGCCCAGACGGTGGTGTGCCTTTAAAGAAACCTGGAGCAGCCTGGTTTAAGAATAAAGGTGGTCATCAAGCATTGACATTCAAACTTGTTAGGCCGTACACACTGTTTTTGCACACATACTGTGTTTCCATTTATGTTTGGACATCTCTCAGTCAATTAGTGCACCTGTTTCCTTTTTCTCTGAATAACATATAAATAAATGACGACTGATTAAATATGGTGATAGTACATTTGTTTGAATGAGAAGTTGGTTATCCAGTTAATAGAATGCTGACAAAATTAGTGGATGACAGAAAAATCCTGAAAACCAAGTGTTATTAGCTCTGAATCTCAGCCTAGCCCACAGAAAGTCAATTCAACCAGAGCTAATAAAGGGATACATGTTTTGATGCATAAACTGATCATGTTGTCTTATAATATCATTATTACAGAGACCTAAATCCTTTTAGAATTTCCCAGAATTCAAGGTGTTGTCTGGACACGGCTTGTTTTGTTTTTCCAGCTGTATGAAATCAAAAGATATCAAACCCACAATGATATAAACCAAACAACGCAACCAAACGCTCATATCTTAGTAGCTGGAACCAGCCAACGTTTAGCATTTTGCTGAGTGAGCAATAAAAGCAGCTGACCACTGCAAAGCATCTTGAATCTCTTTCAAGATTAGCAAGAAAACAGCAGGTGATGAACCAGTTCAAAGAAGTTGGGAGACACAGGAAATGTTTCTGTAAGGTTTACTGAGTCGAGAAAGACTGCTGCACACAGAGCTGAAATAAATAAATGAAATAATCTTATCGTAATAATTATAGTAACCGTCATAGTAAAATTGCTTATTTAGGGTTTCTGTCTTCTTTTATATATATATAGATATATATCTATATATATATCTATATATATATGTATACATATATATATACCTTTCAATAAATTGTTCCCTTTAATATTTTTCTCCTGTGGGTATGCATGAAACTTTGGTTTGTTCCACTGAATGTCCTGGTAGCAGCACTCTGTATCCACGGTATCACACAGGAGCATCATCCCCTGGGTCGTTTCTATAGCAATGCTATTAGAGAAGGCACCCTCCCAGCTGGGCTCGCCCCTGTACTCATCACCCCTCTGCACCTAAAAGCTGGGGGTGTAGTGCCCTCAGGGGGAGGCAGGGCATGAGGAGGAATCATGAAGTCGCTCTCCAGTTGTCTTTGGTTGCCATTGATTTGGTTTGCGGCAATTAGTTGTCTGATTTTGGTGCAGCTTGGTTTTCATACATTCCAGTTCCTAAAGCTTCAGTCCCTGCGGTGAGTTGTCATGGGTTCATTCAGGGACTGCATGGTCCCCTTCCAGAGTCCCTCGTGATCCAGCTTCATGCACACACAAACACACGCACCCACACACACACACACACACACACACACACACACACACACACAACATACATTTCCTAGCTATCCTCTTCTTACAAGCGAGCATTTACTCATCATCATTCTCTCTAATGTTCCCTCATTCATCCTTGTATTCATGCATCCTGCTTTTCAATCGACAGTCTCACAGGTTCCCACCAATTTAGCAGTGAGACAGATAAGTGCGTCACATGTCAACAGTCCATTTTTTTTGTCCATTGCATCTGTGCAGATCACTATCTCTCTGTCCACTTCATCATGTTCCTGTATTCCCCTTCCTGCTTTCCCTTTATGCGTAGGCTAAGCACCCACTCTCTTGTTCAGTTTCTCTTAAATGTGTTCGCTGTATGGTCCAGTTGTAATCCCATGCTTGACATTGTCCAGCTGCTCCGAAACAGTAGATATGAAGGCCTTGTGGTTGTGGTCCTGGAATCAAGGCCTTAGTCGAGCCTGGGACTCTGGCTGGCCTTCAGGTTCTCTGTCACTAATTTGAGCTTCTGCAGAGAAGCACACCAGGTCCAAAGAGCTTCCAGCATTGGATGAATTATCGTCCACTTGGTCCAGTAAGGGAGCAAAAGAGAAACTGATAGAAATGATCACTAGCTAGGGGCTTGTAGTGGCAAATTAGGATGCGTAAAGCTAAACCCCATGAATGATTCATCAAGTTTCTGGTCAATATTTGTCCCAACAAAGGGAGATGTTCAGTCATGTGCGACATAAGAGATGACTGGGTTAGCCATTGGCAGGCTCAAGGATGACAAGACAGTGGGTGCTAGCGTTAGCCACTACTAGCGGGGCCCAGTAGCGCGCACTCGCTTGCCCCGCTTACTGACGGTGGTGAAGCGGAAGGGGGTGGTGAGGTCAGGCTGCTCCCCAGGTGGGAAGCGTTTCATGAAGTGCACATCCTGCTGGTTTGGGAGTGTGTGGGGGCCTCGGCGAGGACGCCCTCTTTTAGTGAAGCCAACATACCAGTCCGCGTAGCGTGCTGACATCAGAGCTGTGTAGTGGTTTTCCAGAACCTTTTCCACAAAAACGCAGTCTGCGCTTCGGTTACTGGCCTTCTGAGAGAGCAGAGGAACCATAGGTAGACACACACAGACACAAAGAAAGGCTGGTCAGGAAATTGTGATTTGGAAACTGACATTTTGATCAACACGTCTTTTATAAGGAAGTCTCACC
Organism: Atherina boyeri; assembly: GCA_029874935.1. NCBI lineage: Eukaryota > Metazoa > Chordata > Actinopteri > Atheriniformes > Atherinidae > Atherina > Atherina boyeri. Next base: position 7,213 of record JAPMNP010039407.1, on the reverse strand, counting down.
TTTCCTACCAGCTTGCCGCGGCGGTTCATGCACAAGTAGAAGTTGGTTTCTTTGCCTCGGATTCTCACCTGGCTACCAAAGGTATCTGCCTCCACTACAAGCTGGGCTTGTGAAGGGACAGACAGAGGGACAGACAGACATTAGAGCCACAGCTAATGTGGAGAAATACACAATAACACACAATATGCAGCATATTTTTACGTGGTATGCTTACAGACTTGTACCACACAAATTTGAACAGACACAAATGCGGATATCCCAATTTTACACTTTGTCTTCTTCCAGGTCGCCTGATATCTCTTACAACTGCAAAGAACATTGTTCAAGCTTACACTGACACATCCCACTGCCAAGTAGTGTCACACTAAAAGCACAGATTCCCAGCCAGCATTAAATTTAAACCAGCTCTATTAAAACAGATAAGGCATTCAAGCTGAGTCACAGTTTTAGGATTCATAGTTGCTATTAAGTGAGCTGATAAATCACAGACAGATGTAAATGTCACTGGCTGGACAGATGGTTGTCAGATAAGGCCGATCACACACATGGATGTGAAGCCACTGACTGCAAATGGGCCTTGTAAAAAGAAGATAACAGCCAAAAGAAGCGGGAGCACGGTGGGCTGAGGGGAGCGGGAGCACGCTCAGACTGGGTGTCTGTGATACTGTTGTTTTAAGGTGTGTGTGCCGTTGTGTGTTTGTGTGAGTATGTGTGCAGGTGCATGATGCATGTTCATCCTTCCAGGCAGCACCGCTTCACTAACTACACATCTTTGGAGAGTGCTTGTGCCTGTTTAAAAATAAATCCCTAAAACGGTTCCTACATGACCTTAGTCAACAAAGGGGTCAGGAGAAATCAATACCTCCCTCCCTCTTGCCCTCTACATCTCTCTTCCCCCAACTCTCCTCTCATCTCCCTACTGCTCTTACACTTCCTGCTTATACTGATGTGGACTTGTTTACTCGCTTCACTTCTTCTCATTCTGCTCTCGGACCCGAAGTGTGACGTGTTCTTGCAATCCTCGGTAACTTTGGGGTAAATGTTTTGTTGGTATTTGTCCCAAAAAAGGACAGAAAAAAAAAGAAAATGAATGAAAAACAGACAAGTGTCTGGATCTGTGGTCTCATTTCTAGGATGAGATGGCGTGGTACAGTCCTGACATCCTCATGAAGCCCTGCTCGGCCGCACACAGAAATATGAAGCTTCATGGCTTTGGTTTTCTTCTCCTCAGTGATCCTGGGTGGTTTAAGAATGGGTTAGCTGTCATTGCAGACCAAGGAAGTGGAAGATGTGGGGGATGGACAGAGAAAGCGTTAGAGGATGGATGGAGGGAGGGAGAGGAAGCCTGCTGTTTTAAATCCAAAGGAGACAACAGGAAGGATGAAAAATCAATGTTGGGATCGATGAAGGTGATGAGTTTCTAACACTCTACTTGCCAGGCTTCTTCCTATAACTCACACTTTTTTTTTCCACCGACATCTTTTCTCGCTGTCCCTGTCTTTTGCTTCCTTGTGAATCATTGAGTCAGCGGCCAGTCGATGAGGTCTTTGTACTCCCAAGACAAGCTCCACTGCCCCTCTGCCAAAGCCTGGGGAGGCCTGTGTGTGTGCTTTTGTGAGCGTGCCTGCGCGGTTGCATTCTGTCTCCACTCATGCATGCACCCAGTCAACCTTTAAATCTTTGTACTTGTAGACGTTAGACGGTGTGAGCGTATATGTACATGCAAGCGAGCGTCCCATCTTGGATGGAAGCGATGGGGGTCGTTTCCACTGTGGGTGTGTGTTTGTGTCTTACCATATTTGTCTCCATCTTCTCCTCTGGCGCTGATCTTGCGTCCCATCACCTGGACGTGCTTGCCGCTGGTGCGGCTGTAGAGCTGGTAGACTCGATGGTGTCTCCGACTCATGGTGTCTCGCACCTGCGTCTGGTTCTCCACGTGCACGCTGAAGTTGACCCCATCCACACCAAGCACCTGCTGGAACACCCAGAGTTTTGGCAGAAAATGTCAAACACATTAGAAGAACTGGACGTAAAACAAACATACAACTTGTCTTTTCAGCTGCACAATCTCTCTTTGTCATGCATACCCACTCTCACCTGCAATGGATTGCACATCACCAGCAACATCTGGACACATCTGGAAAAAGTAGAAACAGATGAGTTGAGAATATTGAATGTTGGAAGAGTCGGGCATGACACCATCATTTCCATCCCTTTCTTCTCCGCATTTCTCTCTGTTCAACATCTCATTTCCTTCTTGGGTGATTACTCATAGCGCTGGGCGTGCGGCTGGCGCAGCAGCTTGACATACAGACAGGCAGATGTCCAGGAACGGGCTGATGGACAACACCCAGCGCTGTGTTTATAGTAACGCCACCAGCCTTCTGTTCAAACCCACTTTCTGACCCGTCTGTGACTTTTGCCACGCCAAAATCTGGCCTGCAAATGACCTGATTGGACCGTAGCAGGTTGGCAAACATGCCGAGACAAGGAGAACATGCTTTGGTTCGGACATCTGAGGAAATGGGCTGGCTCATTTGGCTGCTCGGAGTATGTAGACAGCTGGGCTGGACTACAGGTGAACGCTCTGCTGTGATGTGGCTTCTGAGAGCTGCAGACTGCTTACATTTACAGATGCTATGAATATGAGAGAACATGAGCTACCAAGACATGCACAGTAATGACTTGTGGAGGAAGCGATTCCTGTCGATGCATCACGCAGAGTTATTGAGTATTATCATGAATAGCTGCATTTGTTAATTATTTCCTGGTAGTCGTTCATCTACTTGAACTTAGGAGCATTTTTAGAAGAAACAGCTGGTTATAGTTACAATTAAAATTCCTCTCACTCTATCACATTGCTTAATTGAGGTGTAGACCTTGACCTTGGATGTATCACAAGTTATTTACAGCTTTAGTAAGGGAGTGATTGTGTTGCAAAATCTGCCTTGGCAGTCCTTGAACAGCTCTGAATTAGTGGCTGAAAACTTGATGAAGTTCAGAACCAAGTGTGTGGGCTGAAAAGCAATTCTATGAATTTTGTCTTTCCCCACCTCATCTTTCGCTATCTTTCTGCATGCCTCTTCTCTCTCTTTCTCTGACTTGCCGTCCTCCCTTTTGCTCCTCAAACTTATCTCTCTCTCTCCCTGTCTTTCTGTCCACTCTACCTTTCTCCTATCGTTCTCTGCCTCCAATCTTCCTTTATGTTTAGGGTTAGCGAGGCGACTCCTCCACGCTGTCATGGGCACGCACGCAGATGTGCAGATGTGCGCGGTGTGAATTTGTGTATACAGGCGGAGCAGGCAGCTGACAGCTGGGCCCAAGCAAAGACATGCTGAGAGAGGGAGATAGCAGGGATAAGGGAAAGGTAGACTGAAAGGTACACGACTGCACAGGGAGAGAAAAGGGCAAAGCAAGGTGATGTAAGAACAAACGGAGGGGAGATGAAGCCAAAGACGCCTGGCAGGGTGAGAATAAAAGAGGCAGGAGATAAAAATCTGAAAGAGCAGGCAGAAGCACTGGAAACAGGGTCGAAAAACAGTGAGGTTACACATATCAAAAGAAGGAAGAGAAAAAATAGTAAGATGAGCAACAGAGGTGTAACCACAGAGTGCGCAGTGACAGGACAAGTAGACAAAAAGGCAAATAATGGGAAGGGGAGCTGCTCAGCTCAGGCACACTGTAACACATGTCACCGCCTCCGGACTTATACACTCATATGCAATCACAACCTTCTTGTTTCCTTTCTCTTTCCCCCTCATCAGTCCCATTTCTCTTCCATAACTGGTGTGTTGGCTCCTGACTCGCCCTAATAGATGCAGACATCCTGGGAAATGCAGCAGAGCGTTTGGCCCTCACATTTTGCCTGCGCAGCCGAAAAAACACGAGCGCCTGTGCATTGTGAGGACTCTCAGCTGTTAAAACACCACGGCTGCACCGCTGCCGAGGACGCTGTAGGAAAAGTGCCTCGGCACTGGATTCCCCCGCTCCCACAAAAACCACAGACACTCCATATTATGCCAGCCACAGAGCCAAAGAGAAGGAGAGAGGAAAGAGGGAGACAGGATCAGCCGGTGGTTGGGGGAGGGATGAGAAAACGAGAGAATAAGAGAGTGCAGAGAAGAAGTCGGGGAGAGCAAAGACAGAAGGAGGTATGGAGAGAGGGAAAGCCCGGTGTGCCCGGGCCGGTCGCCAAAACAAGCAACCATCTGACATCATAAACCTGCGTCCCAGCAGATCAACCGTACGGAGGCTGCGGTTAGACAAGCAGGCCTCAGCGCCGTGGACGGGGCACCAGCGCCGAGTGAGAGTGGTCGACCTGTGGGACTGAGCGCAGAGCAGCGGTTTCAGCCGTGTGTAGCAGCGGTTAACGTGGTAGGCCGACACACCGAGGCAGTGGGCTTCAGCACAGCGGAACAGTTTCAAATGTTCCCCAGCAGGCCTTGTTTAACAACGCTGCTTAGGGTTAGTGGGGGCGTGAGCAATATCAAGGCCTGCGATGCAGCAACGGTGAGAAAAGCAAAGGGCCAAGACATGGAAATATGACTTTAGGTGAGGAGTATTAACGTGGTGTTTAGTCTAAAAGGCCTTCAGCTTTTCCCACTAACTAAAAACTTATGATCAAGTAGGTAAAACAGCATGTGGAGGTAGAGACCTGGCTGTGATGATACTGTTAGATGAGATGGAAATGAACGGATAGATGATTGGCTCTGGGAGACCTGAAATAAAACCAGCAGACTAAACAGTGAGAGTGCTCCTCTTCAGATGCAGCCAGGGGCGCCATCATTCATCAGTTATTAATTCATATTTTTTTTCCTTTTTTTTATCTGAGCAAGTATCTACGGAAAAAAAGGGGGTATGAGCAAGACAGGAAGACAGATGTAGGCAGTTAGGTGAGTAAGTGGAGGGAGGGTGAGGGAGACAAAGAGAGAGAAAGGCAGGGAGACACAAGCAGCAGCACACACCCTGTCCAGGTTGTGTGAGGAATGAGAGGTATCTGGAGATGACTGCCATCTGGGAGAAGTACAGCCGACAGAGAGGAAGAAAAATAAATCCCTTGGCTTTTAACTAGACACACCTCAAATGGGCAAACTCAAGCCCCCCGAGTCTGTATCCTCCTCCTTTAGATTTGCTCTTGGCACTTTATCATTTTCCTATCCCAGTAGATAAAGCCTGTGATATTTGACTCAACTCCTGAAATATTTTCAATAGGAAAAAAACATTTTCTTGGCGATGGGAAAATGGTCTCTCCTGAGCCAGCCTGGCCATCCCTGAAGTAAGTGCAGATGGTGATGGAGATGTTTATGGCAGGTTTTATGAGTAACATGGCCCTGACTCTGACCCAGTGACCCTGAACTGTCAGCCAATCAAAACAGGGCCTTCAATGGCATATTTTCTATGGGGGCTGCTGAGGGGTGATGTAATCTTTATATGTTTCAGCCTTCCCCTTCACCATCTTCACCTGCAGCTCAAGCTATCTAAAATAACACTTCCTAACAGGTTACCTGTGCATAAAAAGATATTTAAAAACATGAAATAAAGGGTTTGAGTAACTTACAAGACGGTCAACGTGGAGAGAAGGGACCACATTGCTTCCCCCCTCCACTATGGAACTTGGCCCAAAGACAGTCTCCTCGCTCGTCCTGAGCCAGTCCGACAGTCCGGAGAGTTCCCCTCTCTGTTTTGAATCTTGTGCAGAGTCAAAGAGTCAGCGGACACTCCTGTTGGCATCGGCGGCGGCGTGCCCCGGTTCCCCCGGTGTGGGTGATTGCGTGGGCACGGGCAAGGTAGGGTACAAGGTAGGTGTAACTGTGCCACACTGACCGCCTAGCAACCTTAAACAGCTGTCCAGACCGGTGGAGGGACTGATGGGCGGGGGAGCAAAGGGTTAGGACTTAAAACGCTGACGCTGCGCGTGCCCGACAAGGAGAGGAACAGGTGAAAGCGCGTTCACGCGTCACAGATAGCCAATACCAATCGACCTTGCTGACCCACAGAGTGATGTTTGGCCCCGCGAACAGATGCGGAGCGTGCGTAATCCAGTGCGTAACGTTTCAGCGTAACAGCAAGCTTCTGGGCTCCAAAATGAATGATATACTCAGTGAGAGGATGGAGTTGTGTTTGTCCCGCCACAGGTTTTGTCTCATAGACAGGTTTAGTCCCAGCAGTGTGTGGTCAGAAGCTGATGATGGTGAGTTACCTGGGCTGGCAGATGGAGACCTGGAGAAGGGGGATCTGCGAGCGCAGGGTAATGCGAGACGGCCTCGGTCATGTCTGCGCCCCCACGCTGGCTCAATGGGTCTGTGGCTCAGGTGACACCGGCCAACAATGTTCGAGAGAAAGGGTGATGAGGTCCCGGAGCGGTCCAGCTCAGAGGGGTGTATGGAGAGTGCTGAATGAGAAGAGGAGGGGATAAAAGAAGGGGATAGAAAGACGAGGGAGGGAGGGCTGGCTGGGGAGGTTGGGAACAGCTGTGACTGGGTGGCGGACTCAGCCACCCGCGACACAGCGAGGAAATGACAGCCGCACTTTGCACCTGATTTTCCGGACTTCCCCGCTTTCCTTAGCCGCTGGTTACCGCCTGGCTGCAGCAGTCCTCCCTGCGCCCTCTCGGCACAATACCTGCCAAAACACAGCACGATGACATCACCTCCAAAATGCTTGAAGGGGGAAAATGCAATCCGATCTTTTTATTTATTTTTTCAAACGTAGAAAGTTTAGCCAGTTTCCCTGAAGGGGGAAAAAAACACCAAACTCTCCCCGTTCCGAGAAAAACGAACTCCGCGATGCAAGAGGAGTGGTGTGCAGCTCGCCAGTTTGGGAAGAAATAAAAGTTCAAGCAAAACGTGTTTACTCAGAAAATCACGCTGACAGATCGACTCCCAGAGCAGAACCTGCGCCGTCCCTCTCCCCTATCTGCCTCCCCGCTTCATTCACACACACCAGAGAAGAGAACGCAGAAAGAACCCAGCCGTGCGCTTTTATCCACTTCACTGGTATTATGCAGATCCTTCTCCTTTTCAAAAATTCCAAGGTTTCTTTTTAAATATTTTTTTTTCTTTGAAAGAAAAAAAAAGCTCTTCTTGAGGGGGGTGGGGGGGCTGCACAGGAGAAGCGCGTCGGCAGGCACAGACCTCACTCCAAGAAAAACCAGAACAAGATTTTAACAGACGCGGATCAATCCTCCCTCCCGCCTCTCCTCCCTCCCACCTCC
>JAPMNP010039110.1:0-12010 GCA_029874935.1 Atherina boyeri | reverse complement strand
CCATTTTTTAGCAATTTCTTACATAGGCTACGGCTTCACATGATTGCACTACCAGTTTCAGCCAGAATCTTACATATGGTACCTTTAATTTTCCTTTACCTTTACAAACTGACCAATGACCACCTGTATCACCATGCTTTGATACTGTATATGAGGTTTTACTGTGTGATCCCCCAATAAGCATGGTCTTGGGGACGTGGGTATCACCATACCCAACCACTTTCCCATGTGTTGTAACACTACTTAAAAATGTATTTGCATTCCCTGATCATGTGGATAAAGGTTCCTGACATTTCAAGCATAAAATATTGGAAAGTAGGACCATTCTAATGAAGCTTAGATGGAGTCTATTCAAATCTGTGCACCATCTTACAATGAATACATTTTCCTTTAGACTCTTTATTATGCTTCCCAGTTTTTGTGAACATTTATCATCATTGATATAGAAGTATTATAGTCCTTGACTCCAGAAAAGTACTGAGTCATGATGAAATGACTAGGAGCATGTGCACCTATGCAGTCAGAATAATGCAGCTTCCCTGTAACTGTAAGGCTGTAATTTACTGCAGTAGATGGAAGTGGAGCTGATTATGAACTTTAAAAGGACATCAAATCATGATTATTATACAGGATCGAAATTCACAATGATGGTTTTCTCTATTAGTGCACAGTCAAAACGTTTACAAGTGAACAGGTATTTAAAATAATTGAAATAACACAGATGGCAACAAATCTTTACATCTAAAGCTGTAAAAATGAGCATGAATAGTTCAGACACGTGCAAATACTTCAAATTTGTACTTAAGTGTAGGTACTTCCGGTAGTTCTATTCCTCCTACAGTACAAAGACACAGTGAGTCATCGTTTGGCTGTAGGTGTAAATGCGATTTTCTTTCTCTTCTCAGTCTTAGTCATGTACACAAATTAAAACTGAGATGTCAGTATCCATAACTGTAGGTGAGATTTACACACATGTACCACACGAAGATGGCAAATACTATGTTAGACTTCGTGAAGTGTATGTAGATGCATGTACTCCCCCCATTCAAGTATTCGTTTGAAATACGAATTTGTTGATCTGATGAATGAATCACCCGTTTAAAATGACAGAAAGGAACCCACCTACTTGTTATACACAATTTTTTTTATTACATTCGTACATTTTCTGTAAAGAATGAAACAATTTACATTATAAAATTATAATTATCTGATTAAATTCACATTTGCAAGGTTGAAGGAAAAAAGCTTTACATTATTTCTATTTTTTATTTTATTTAAATTTTTTAATAAAGCCAACAAGTTTTTTGATCTTCTAGTGCAACATCTATAACCTGACAAACCGATTCTGTGAAGCTATTTGTGATCAGGTCTTTAAAGAAATAAGCAGTAAATGATAAAAAAAAGGGGGAAAAAAATCATTTTATTTTCAGTTGTGTGTAGAAATACATAACATTTGGCTTTGATAGAAGTGATTTTACTCTCCAGTTGCTGCAAAATTACACAAGATGTTCCAACCACTTTGATTTTAAGGGTAAATGGAAAGAAAAATGTCTTTAATCCTAAATATGAACATATAAATATAACAGAATAATTTGTCTGTACAGAATAATCTTTGTAAAGTGGCTTTTATCATTACCCACCATTCACCTATGACTAGTTGTTGAGATTATGCATGCATTATTAGAAGCTTAGTTTATGGATTCATGTATATGTATCACTGCATTAAACCTGCCTTATCTAAGTCATCTGCCCTGAAGGTCTATCTAAAACCAATGTATTTTACTTCCTACAGCAGCTCAACAAACTTCTACTAGTACTAAGTTTAGTGGATTACGCTGTATCGGACACTCATGAGCCCTTCCTTATTCAAGTAGAAGCATCATCATATGGTACATTAAATTATATTAGACTGTGCTGAAGGCAATGTGCTGCTTTGGATGATGGAATAATCGGCACGATAATAAAAAATAAAAAAAGAGAAAAAAGGTGATTATGAGAACTGTGACAAATTATTTTAACAGCAAACTAGATGAAGCTAATATGCTAATTAATGTAACTACAAGGCAAACAATATTGCTTCCAAGGCAGCTGTCAATCATGATTTATGTGGAAAACCAAAGTTTGGAGTCTATGGAAGGGACAGGCCTTGTTATTGGAATAAAACTTCATTTCCAATCAAATACATTTAACATCCCACCCTGACCCCTCTCTATTGTCACCAGCTAAGTTCCCTGCTACATGTTCTTTATCTTAATATTTGAAAAAAAAAACAAAAAAAACAGACAGAAAAGGTAATATAACGAGGGTCTTGTTTAAAGCTACTTTGTGCAACTGAATATCAACACTAATCAATATTAGCCAACAGTACCAGTACTGTACCAGGTTGGCACAAGTAGTTTCAGAGATTAAGGACACTTAAGAATAATAATACAACTGGTTTAATCTATGCTGGAATACACAAACATCGCACTTTATATTATTTTCTTATAACCAAACACTGACGTCTGTACTGTCGTCCTGCTTATTGTAGTCATATCACACTACATACAGTTTAGCTTAATCTAGCTTATGTGCAAATACAGAAAGAGCAGGTGCAGTAGTGCACGCATTAAAGTCAAAATCTCTAATTTCTACTACTTCAGTTAAGGAATAGGTTGCCTTTTGGGGAGATATTTGCGTTCTGGCAGAGAAGGCTCAGGAAAAGGGATATTACTCTCACAGCTGCCTGTGAAACTCGACAGCAGTAGTTTAAACTTAGCTTGGAAGAGAAACGAGGAAGCAGCTGGCCTAACTCGTAGTCTACCTGCCAGCAAACGTACAACTCGGAGATGACATGCTTTTTAGATGTAAGATAATCCATGACTACTTTGCTATTACTCGTTAATAAGAGCAGGTGTCATTGTGTAAATTTGTGGATTTAGGGTAGACTGAGTTTGTTTCTGCCGGACCGAGCCAGGCTGGCCGTTTCCCATTCCTTGAGCTTAACTAGTTAGCTGCTAGCTTCATATTTAGACAAACATGGGAGCTGTTTTAATGTTTTATACAGCAACAACTCCACCGGAAAGCAGATGCACACATTTCCTGAAATTCTTCACTGCTGCTTTTAATATAAGAGATATGTGTTTATTTCCACCTTTATAAAAACTGATTTCCTGCATTCAGTTTGAAGTCCAGCTGGAGAGGAGATCCAGCAAAGCTCCTAAAATCAAAGGGTGACAATGACCGAGACATGAGGTTGACATCTGCTCATTTCTAATGTGTGTTTTGATCGTGACAAACACCTGGTCCTCTGTTCTCCAACCCAGCTGGTGTCATCTCTGTTTCTATGGACCACCGGAGTGCGCCGGGAATCCGTGTCACCAGATGTCATGTGCTTTGTTCGATGTCCACCGGCCTCACTGTGAAACACTGTTGAACCCCTCCTCAGGACGTTGCAGTGTTGTGCCCTTAAAGGCATCAGCCATTGTCCCGTATGAAACACTGCAGACAAAGTCAACACTCCAGCAGTGACTCCAGATGAACTTATTTACTAATTTAACTAAAAGAGAAGATGATACTGTATGAGATCAATGCTGCAGCTTTAGACTTTAGTCTAATCTAACTCCTTCTACAGCTTCAACTGTGCAAAAACAGGCTCTTCATGTGCTGTTCAGTGGACACAGAGATGGCAGTTTGAAGCGGATAATTTCCAGCTGGGTTCTTGTTTCTGTTCAGTTTATTCCGATCCCTCTCAGTCATTACCCTGTGCTCACTCTAGCAAGAGTTTAAAACACTTGAAGGTCCTGTGCTTGGTCGCCTTTAAAGCCAAATTTGAGTTCACATTTCATTTATGTATATATAAAAAAGAAAAAAGAAAGAAAATCACAGCAAATCATTTCATGTACAGTCACGTTCACGCTCATTGATCAGATGACAAGCTTCCGCTTTGTCAAAGTCAGCGAATCCCACGAGGATTTTGTTTGTTTCATCATTAAAGACGTTCTTCAAATCTCACATCATTACTCTGTCATGTCATCATTCCCCCAAAATGAAGCCATTGCAGCCATTCTTCCAATCAAGTGTGACAGCATTTTCCACAAAAGCGCTGGGAACTTTGCTTTATCGCTATAAAAGAAGCACTTTGCATTTTCTCAGCTTTAGAGCTTTGATGCCATGTTTTTCCTCTTCTATATGAAGAATTTGACATCGTTCTTGAGGTTGCTGTGGTTGTTGTTCACAACACTGAAGCGGTTGGGAAGGATCCTCATCTTCATGGTACCGTCTGCCCCGCAGGAGAAGATGTGGTTGGCTTGTCCCACCTCGATCTGCATCACGCCCGTCCCTAGGTTCCGGAACAGCGACTGGCGAGCGTGTTCGTTGGGGAAGGCGTGGAGGACACTCTGTGTGGCCAGACTCCACACCTGGGGAGGAAAGGAAAGATAAGAAAACTGTTTATGAAGTGAGGATTTTCACATAGATATCTTCTAAGAAGTGCAGCACTTTAAAGGCTCGTTCATCTCTTTTTTACTTTTTCTTTGAAAGATTTGGTCAACCTCACAAAAATATCCCATATCTCAGTACAAAGTACCACAACCCTGACACTTCCTCTTACAGGTGCAAGCATAGCTTTAGCCCATCTCATAAACTACATATTTAGGACTTGTTTCTGAGGATTTACACCAATATATATTGAAAGTCAAATCAGCAGATAGAAAACTACATAATGAATATCTGCTCTGAACGACTCGCACTTCTTGATTTGTTTCCCCTGTGTGAAAGCTTTACTATTTGATAAGGCATTTCATCGACTACAGTGTATATATTAGCTAATCTTCCAGTTCTTGGACTCATCAAAAAAACTTTCTAAACTTTTTAATATACAGCATAATCATGTTCAAATTTTTAGAGAGACAGGATTTCAGATGAATTCATCAAACAGAGCTTTGGAGGTTTTTCTGAGCAATCATTTCACACGAACGTCATTTGAATTTCAAGCAGATGGGCACTGCACCATTTCTTCTACAATCTAATGACACAATGGCTTCCTCCGTGGGGTGACAGCAGTGTGATCTGCACCACTGTATTCAGCTGAAAAAGATTAAAGACCTGCTGTCCCTGAATATATATTAGCCATGGATGTCTCCTGTCTGTTCATTCAAATCATTTCCTTTTCTTTTTTTTTTAAACTTCCCCTCAAAAATTTGTCCCACCAGTCACTGTTGTCCTGAGCAGGTGGTTAATCATCAAGGAACATTGATTTCTATTGACTTTGATGGGGCTCACTGCCTCTATGTATAAACACAACAGTCATCTGATTGCTGATGTGGAAGAGAGCCAGAGATGTTCACACCTTAGTGCCAAACACCCTGCAGGACTGTTCTGTCAGAGACGACTTTACTATGTGAAGAAGGAATAACTGAATGTGATTTTTAATTACTGTTCCCAGTGTTGTACTTGTAGAAAATGAATGACTTTCTTAAAGAAATTCAAGGTCCACAAAATGTGGAAAAATATTCAGATATTAAATGATTAACTATCTCAGCCCCTTATCTGGAATACACCTCTAAGAGGGTCAAACTTTTTTTTTTTACTGAAATTTATTTCATTCCTTTGATGAAAGGAAAGAAATTCAAAATACCTTAATGTTGCCCTCAGCTGAACCACTGATGAAGCAGTCCTCAGTTGGATCGACAGCCAGAGCTTTGACCGGTGAGTCATGGGCCTGGAAGCTCTGCCGCTGGTGCCTGTGTGGAAGCTCCAAGACGCTGATCCAGCCTTTCCTCCCGCCTGTGATAAGCAGCTGCTGCCTGGGGGCCATCGAGAGCACGGTGGCACCAGACTCGTGGCAGCAGAAAGCTATAGACAGATGACGTGGTGGTTAGAGGAGGATGACACAGTAAAAGCAAGGAACAGAGTAGCATTACATTAAGATTTAAGTTGGAAAATGTTGACAGAGTAGAAAATATATCCCTGTTGATTTTTTATTTCTAATATAAGAATGAAATAAATGTTCTCAATTTAAAAAGGTTGAGGACAACTCACAGGAGACAGATAGAAAAAGCTAAACCGATAATTAAACACTGCCAATGAAAAAAACATTTTAGCTTTGATTACGGCACTCATTTGCTGTGGCATTGTTTCGATAAGCTTCTGCAATGTCATAACATTTATTTCCATCCGGAGTTGCATGAATGTTTTGCCAAGATCTTGGAGGGATGATGGCAGAGTCCGACCGCTGTGTAAAGCCTTCTCCAGCACATCCCATAGATCCTCAGCTGGGTTAAAAGTATGGACTATGGTCGCCAATCCATGTGTGAGAATAATATCGGATGCTCCATGAACCACTCATTCAAAATTTGAACCTGTTGAATCCTGGAATTGTCATCTTGGAATATGCCCGTGCCATTAGGGAAGGAAAAATCCACTGATGGAATAACCTGCTCATTTTCAGGTATATTCAGCTATCAGCTTACCTCATTCTTTGGAAACATAATGTTGCTGAAGCTAGACCTGACCAACTGCAGCAACCCTAGATCATACAGTAGTTAGATAGATCATTTAATAGTTTCTGCAATCTCCTTAGATGTTCTCTCTGCTTGATGCATGCCAATAATTTGACCCTGCTTAAACAGACCAACATGTTTTCCACAACCACAGGATGTCTCTTCCCACATGGTTGGTTAAGAAAGGAGAAGCTACGCACTGCATACTGTAGGTTGGGGTTAAATAACTTGTTGCCAGATGAAAAATAATCATTATGCAGTTATTATCCAATGACAGACCCTTTTACTTATTTGCGTAGTTTAACCCAAGTGGTGATTTGTTTTGGGACGGGCCGTGTATTTAAAAGCCTTTTCAAAACTTGCGTCTAAATTCAACAAAAATACACCCATAAAAAGATTTGTTGATTAAATGCTGTAAAGACAGATTCCTGTAAAAGGCTGTTGACGGTGCTGCATCTTACCATGTACAAGGCTGTTAGCCGGAGTCACAAGAGTGTCCCAGAGACACACATTCCTGTAGAGTTAAGAAAAAAATGCAAATTGTTTTACTCTTCTGCATCATCTTTGTTGTGCTACATTATAATAAACCTGAATGGAAAAAAGTTTAAATAAGGTGTTGTGCAGAGGGGACAAATCGTGAAAACAACTTGGGAAGAAAATCTTCTATAAAATATCTTGTACCTGTTATCTGTAGAAAGGCCTGCAGTAGCAATAAGGGAAGAAGAACCCACAAAGACAAAATCATGAGCCATCTTGTTGTGGCACTGCAAAGTCTGGAAGAGAACAGCATAGAAGGAAAAATGAAAACATAGAAGATGACTAAAAGAAATCAAGAGGCCATTCAAAGAATAAAGAGAGACTTAATTCTTACCAGATACGGCTTAGGTGTATTCCCACTTGTGTTGGTCTGCCAGAGACTCAAACCCCCATCAGCATCTACAATACCAAACTAAAAAAAATATATACAAAAAGGAGAACTAAAGCTTTGCTTTAATTAATAATTACCCTTTATTTTAAAATTGACAAACAAAAACTGATGCTTGGGAGTTCAGCCAAGCATTAGGGACCATTACTCCCTTCAGGTGCGCAGATGTGTGCTAATAACTATCTTCCAAAACAAGCAAAGTGGCTCTAGAGGTCCAAGCATCACTTATAATATAATCAAGTGCTCTGTTTTTATCTGCATTTTTTCTTAAATAAGCACATTTCATTTTTTGGGTAGAGAAAGCAGATAAGACAGTACTGGCAAAGGAGAGGGACAATCTGAGAAAATTATTAGCTCGCAGCGAGTGCCTGGCTTCAAAATGTTGGCTTCACTCAGTTAAGTTACAATGTGTCTAAGTTAAACTCCCCACTGTGGTGCGTGCTTGAATGGCAAATTTGTGACAGCAAGTGTGAATAAATATTTCTGAAACCTGACAGCTTCACGTCACTGTACAGTCATGCTGCTAACCTAAGAATAGCCTGACATTGGTAGAGGTGGTAAACAGTTATGGGTTCACTCTTCCAGAGTGTACAAGTGTACAGGGAGTGTGCGTGTGGCGTCACCTTATTTCCTTGGTGGTTGAATCGTATCCTGGTGACTCTGGTGTTCCCTGGACTTCTAAAGCAGGTGATCTGCTGGGAGTGGCCCCATTCAAACATTCGCACACTACCATCCTGAGCTCCAGTCAGGTCTAAAACAGAAAAGGAAAAAACTCACTGTGACAACTGAATTGTTCATTTCTCCAGCACACCTTGGTGAGTGATCAAATCTCAACATGAGTTTGGCATTTGTTTGTTCCCAACAAAAAAAAAACAAACCCAAAACACCCAACAACAAACAAACAAAGAAAAAAACATCTGCTGCATTATTGATTAAGGAAACTGTTCAGTTATACATGCTTTAAGAGACATTTTTTCAACACGCTGGGAATTATAAAACCCAAACACTTCACAACTTGGTCCCATCTTTTTATAGAAAAATATATAGTTGTCACATAAGAGGTCACAAACAGAAGGAAAGGGACTAAAAGTGATAACAAACAAACGACAACAAAGAAACCCCCATTTAAACAAAAGTTTAAATGTGGGTTTAGTTTCTGATCATTTGTATGTGAAAGTTTATGAGTAATGTAATCATCCCTGAAAGGCTGATGTTCTTCCATTTTACAGAAAGAGTCAGTTTTTCTTACAGTATGGCAGCGTGGGATGGGAGGTCATTCTTCTCACATTGTTGATATTTCTCTTAATCATCTGGGAGAGGGAAAGTTGAAAGCAGAGGACTTTTAGTAAGAACACAAAACTTTTTGGTGATAAATAATAAATCTTAAAAACTGGGAGAGGCACAGTTAAATAGCAGACATTTTGGCACAAAAAATACAAGGCAGAGACACAGGATGGGGGTAAAAGCAAAACTAAATTTGTCCCCACTTCACTACAGAAATGCATTGTAGACTTAATGTCTTGTTAAACACTTTCAAGATGAGGTTTGGGTTCATTATTGTGCTGAGAATAAAGCTGTCAGAAAATATGCCGTTGGCCCTCTAAGAAGACATTGGTTCACCAGTATAATTTTACTGAAAAAAAAAAATGAAAAAAAATAAATAAAGAATTCTGGTTTTGCAAAAAATACCTTTAATATTTTTTTTTTCAAAAAATTTATGTCATTGACTGTAATATTTTTCCAGTTTAAGTACAGAAAAAATGGAATCATTAAAGAAAAAACTTAAATTCTTACTGCATTTCAGCTCCTATCGCTTTAATAACAGCTTAAATCATTTCAAGATTAAGCTTTCTCCTGGACCAAATTTTTTAAAATAATTTTCCACCAAATGTTAAACTATTTAATTCCTTATCTTGTTCCATATCTAAAGAACACATCAGGGACTAAGGAAGGGTCAAAACCCTTGACCAGTGTATCGTAGACCTTATCACAACTGATAACTCTTTCAAATCTGAGCAAATCGATTCACTTCTGGAAAGCTGAGAGGAATTAATGGTGTACTTTTTTATTGCCGTTAGGGCTATAAATGAGCTAATATTCAATCCGGTTTTCAAGCTGCAGCATTATTAAATGGCCATTCTATAACCATGTAGCATGTATTCACCAATACATTACAGTTTAATTGCCATTTTCCTTTCCACATTTTGCCCAGACACACAGATGCATTCCAACTTTTTTTCTTATTATTGTCTCAAAATGTTGTCTCCTCCACCTGTAAGCAAATTGTGCGACTCGTGACTGAAACAATTGCAATGCAGAGTGGCTCTTACAGTCCAGTCTGCATAACGAGTGTAATAACTGGTTAAATATCAACGAACATGATTCACATCTACTTGAGTCAAAGACACAGCAAACAATAGAACCAACTTGAGCTTCAAGTTGCAGCTGACTAAAAATAGTTTTTACAGATTTCACAACAACAAGAAAAGCTGCAGATTTTGGCCTGCTTGTGTCTCACGAGTAGGCAGCAACACCATAGATTCTTTTGTAAGTCAATGAGGGGAGCTAATGTTAACAGCCACGCTGCTTTTGGCAAACTGAGCGCAGACAAAGATGAATTATTTATGCAAGTCATTTGAACTGCTTTGAGGATTTTGCTTTGAGTACAAAGAAGGGCAGATTCAGAGCAACAGACAGCATCAATTAATTCCAGAAGAGCAGCAGAGAACATTACACATTATATGACTTCTACGCTGTACTGAGTATAGACGTTGTAGCACCATGCTGGTGCAAACTGTTCGCTCTTCATACAATATCCAACATGACAATAATTACATCAATTAAAGGAAATAAACAAAAAACATGATTATTTAATCATCCATTAAGTAACTAAACTAATTCTTTGAAAGTGCTCCCGTTTCATCTCACGAGGCAAATTTAAAAAAATTCTATGAAATATTGTTCTGACAGAAGTAATGTTTTATGGTGTTATATGTACTGATGATTGATTTGCAAACTAAGGACTTTGATTTTAGTGGGTAGTTGAAGAGTTGAGGCACACAAATGGCTCAAACATCATCATGTGATATAATGTAGAAAGATTCCTTGATGAAGATGCAGCAAGGTCATTACTCCTCAGAACAGAGTTTGGTTTGCATTCACCAGACAAGGTTGCCCGACTTGGGTTCGAACATGAATATGCAGGTTTGGAGCTTACCACAGCGGCCCCCCTTCCAGTCTGCAGGCCTCCTAGCCACGGCACATTGATTGGTGTGCCGGGGCTGCTGTGGGTGTACGGTGTGGTGCCATGGAGGGCAGCAAAGTCGTCCCGCGTATGGACCACCAGAAAATCATCTCCACCAACACTAGAAAACAATAAGACATGAAATTATCAGATGACTGAGTTGTGTTTGACAGATCCCAAATTCATTCTGCATTTTGAAGCATTGCTTTTTTCTTATTTTTATATATTATATGCAAAACAAGCTTCTTTGTTTGCACTGTTCAAATTTACCGAGCTGTGTGTCAATGTGATTGAGCTGTGAGAAATTAAAATAACATTGACACCTTGTTTTACACTAACACAAACGGTGGAGACGCATGTACACCACCTGCACAAGCACTGACAACCAATCACATTGTCCCATGTCTACTATCACCGTAGCACATGAATCAGAGGCAGCAACAAGTAAAATGTAAATATGCAAAGACACAGACAAACACACAGGTTGCTCTCTTACCCTTTGGCTTCAGTCTCATCATCATCAATCCATGTCAAGATCTGTGTGGCCAAGATGGATGACACATCCAGCTCCTGAATGTCATGTGTGGAGGCCATGACTAAACAATTACGATTTGCCTGGGAGACAAACAAAATCAAGAAGTGAGGAAAAGGGAGAGGCGGAGGACTGAGGGGATAGCAGTGAGGAAAATAGGTTGAGTCTCAGAGCGCCTCCACATCAAACACAATTAATCTGTACTGTGCTCAAGTACCACTGACCCCTCTTCAACTTTCCTTCTGGTCCAGTGCTCACATTAGTGTTACGTATCCAAGTATATTAACGTCATTATCAAGATGTCACTTGTATACACTCTACAAATGTGTGCAAAAGCTAACTTTACAATGGGGGTACTACTTCATGCTCTTGCTGCTTTTGTTGTGGATGTACAGATTAGTCTTCCTGTCTACAAACAAATCTGCCTCTTCTTCATATGGTGGACTTCAGGCTCAAATGTACTTAAGCATGGTACCTAGTGTAAAGGCACCCCTGTGTTCAGACTTTGAACATTCAAAAGTCCACAAGAGTGAGACAAAACTTCTTCCTGGCTACACTTCCTCCAGTCACAAACCTATCCAAACTTTTGCTTTAATGACGGCATGAGGATTACTATCCATTTATCACTGTTGAGAAAAAAGCCAGCAGGAGTACATAATTTTTCTAAATTCTAATTCTTCTGAATTTTTGTATTTAAATTTTAAATTATGCTTTTTATTCTTTTACTTTTTAATGCTTCTTCTGCTCTCCACTGTAATGCTTTTAATGTTTTATGTAAAGCACTTTGAATTGTTTTGTAACATGAATTGTGCTTTACAAATAAACTT
>JAPMNP010037834.1:0-10780 GCA_029874935.1 Atherina boyeri | reverse complement strand
TGTGTGTGTGTGTGTGTGTGTGTGTGTGTGTGTGTGTGTGTGTGTGTGTGTGTGTGTGTGTGTGTGTGTGTCTAGGATGTCTCCAGGACTCCGCTGGACCCGGCTAATGAACAGATTCTGACCATTATTACTTATGTTGGTTGTGGAGTCTCCTCGCTGTTCCTGGGAATCACCGTTCTCACTTACACGGCGTTAGAGTAAGACTCAACCTACTGAGTTGTTTTTCTACAGCCATGTCAACATGAATACATTTGAAAATTGTCTTTTTCGTCAATCAACATCAGATCTGTAATTTACACTACAAAACCAACTGTTATGAGTGATTGAATATGTCTAAATATCTGACATCACTTACACGATTTACAATATCAGATTAGTTTCATGCCTAACCTTTCAACTTCCATCTTCGACCCAGAAAACTCCGTCGCGACTATCCTTCTCAGATCCTCATCAACCTCTCTCTGGCCCTGCTGTGTTTGAACCTGGTGTTTCTGGTCAACTCCTGGCTGTCCTCATGGGGTCTTTATGGCCTGTGTGTGGCCGTGGCCTCCACGCTGCATTACTTCCTCCTGGCATCATTCACCTGGATGGGATTAGAGGCCGTTAACATGTACTTCGCCCTCGTCAAAGTATTCAATGTCTATGTGCCTTCATACATCCTGAAGTTTTGTGTACTGGGATGGGGTGAGTCGTGTTTTCTTTCATGTCTGACTTAAGTGGCTCATAAAAGTTGGAAATAGTAGCATTAGATGTTGTAAATGTTTTCTAAAGTTATGGCCGGCACTGTGTTTGAACTCTTCCAACAGGGGCTCCTCTGGTGATCTGCATCATGGTGCACATTGTGAACCGAGAGGCGTACGGCAGTCATCTCTACACAGATACTCAGTCCACTTTAGAGTCATTGGACAACAATGTCAACTTGTGAGTCAGTGCTTCACCCTCTATGCCATTGTCATGTCTAAATACATCTTAAAGACATAAGCGTTTTAAACAAGTGAGAGAAACTAAATTTGTATGAACTGGCTGCAGTTATGTTGTTATAAATGCAACAATGCATGTTTTACTAATTTCTGCGCAACTTTAAATGTTTTGTGTTCCTACTCCATCTTATGATCACTTATTCCTGTCTCTGCATTGTTTTTGCCCCTCCCTCCCCTCAGCTGCTGGATCCAGGATGATGTGACATTTTATGTGTCTGTGGTTGCCTACGCTGTGCTGATCTTTCTCTTTAACACTGGGGTAAATCATTTAATTAAAGCACCTCATTCAAGTAAATATGTTTAAACAACTTCTACTACAGTACTGTACTAATTAAATTTAAAGTAGATCACTTCTTAGAGAGGTTGAGTGCCTGAGAGGACATATTAATTAGACCAGACTAAGAGAAACTAGTTCAACACATACATCTTATTTTACAATTTTTTAAAAGAAAGACAAGCCTGAGGTTAAGGTAGCTGAGCACATCACTGTTTAATCACATGAACCTTTTAATATATCTAAAATTTCATTATCCTGCTTATCTTTAATTCTTAACTCTTCCCCTGTAATTTTACTTACACAAGTCACTTTTTGAACCTTCTTTTAGGTTTTTGTGGTGGTTCTGATTCAGATTCGACAAATGCGATTCAACAGTCCAGCAGGGACACGTAGAGGACTTCTGCATGACCTCAAGGGAGTTGCCAGCCTCACCTTATTACTTGGACTAACATGGACTGTTGGCTTCTTTACTTGGGGACCAGCAAGGATTGTCCTGCTATACCTGTTCTCTATACTGAACTCCCTGCAAGGTTGCCATTTCTTTTTATTTACCGAAAAGTGTATAAGGTCCAGCAAGTCAATAAAGAATAGAGGTAGCATTGAATTTTCTAGCAAACTTACAAGAAGTTTTTTCTAATAAAAACGTTTCCAGCGTATGACTTCTATCAAGTCATTAACCCATAATCTAACAAGGTTTGGCAGCTGTAATGGTGCTTTCTGACAGCTTTGGGTCATCCAAGTTGATTATGAACTAAACTTCTACTCAACTGTTTTTAAAGGCTGATTTGGACAGCTTTTGGGCAAGTTTGAATTCTATTCAGTTCCTCGTTTAACTCAACAGAGCTGTAAGTTTTGCAGTTCAAATTTCCTGATTTGCTTAAGAAACACGCCACAATTCTAAAATAATACACTGAATATTTTTCCCCAAAGCATTTACATTTACATATAATTTACTAGAAAGGTTTAAGAAGAATTATGTAAGTGAAATGCTCTATGATGTCCAAAACACACACACACACACACACACACACACAAAAATAACTTAGTTATTGCTCTGGTTTTGAAGTGACTGCCAATAAAGAATTGGTTCACTGAGCATGCTCAGAATATTCTTCTCTTGTATTCTGAAATGTTGATTATGTAGACATTATCACCACCTACTGGTCAGACATGTGTATTTCAGAGTTAGGGATTTCTGCATTCTGTGCTGGATGGAGATAGTTTGAAAATTAGGCTCATAGACGAAATTTTGTGTCTTTTTTTCCACCAAACAAACTCAGGAAAAAACATCAATTTAACTTGGAGTAATCTAGACGAGGGCTAAGATTTAAAGAGGGACAAACATAAACAGTGGAGTGATGCACCTACTTCATAACTGCTTATACATTAGCTTATGGTACTTTTAAACTTCTGTTCACGACAGGTCTTTTTATCTTCCTCTTCCACTGTCTGATGAAGGAGAATGTGAGAAAACAGTGGAGGATTCACCTATGCTTTGGCCGTTTTCGATTAGAGGAGCATTCTGGTACCAACAAATAAATACACAATCATCAGACTTCATCATTATGTGTAGTTTCTATACATACACATTGTAACAGTAATTTAAGTCATGATATGAAAATATAGTGCAACTACTGGCTTGATTTCTGAAACCTTTTGTTTGGAATCTTTGTCTAGAGTGGAGCAACTCGGCGTCGGTAGGAGCCCAAGTTAAACAAAGAGAAAATCCTCCAAGGGCAGCAATACCATCGGTCCGCTCAGTCAAGTCCAGCTCCACAGACAGCACATCTGCATCTTCAGATTCAAGTCGGAGAGACTCATCCTGCAGGAGACCAAACCTGGGTGAGAAAGCATGGTCCAGAACATCACCAAGTGGTGTGCGTGTCTATGATGGAGCTATTATTTCAGTAGTCTTAAAAGAAAACATTGATCCAAGTGTGTGGGGAAAAAAAAAAAAGATAAGGTTTTGCATTTCATTTGAGAAAAAAAAAGCTTCACAACACTAAAACATTTATGTAGGAATGAAGTATTGACATTAAACATATAAAAAATGTCTAAATTCCTATCTATTAAGACATTAAAGGTTACCATTAAAGCTTTGAAATCGGTGTTTACATTATCGCAGACTCAGACATCCAAGTCCCTCTGCAGCCAGAATCACAGTGAAGGTCACTGCTTACATTAATGAGTCTGCACTGATGTTTAATAATTACAAGACTTTGTAATTAAGTTGCTTTAAATACACCTTGAAGGAGGTAACTGTTATTTCTTAAAAGGTTTCCTTCACCATCTGACAGTTCAATTAAGGTCTGACCCCAAACTCCCAGGCATGCAATCTGCACCCCCATAAAAAGATTAGTTTTTCACACCTCTAAAATGCTCACAGATGTTTAATTATCTTGCAGGTCTTTTTGTGAATAGCCTCGTTCTTCCTCAAGCCCAGGGGGACCCCTCGGATACAGCAGGTTTTCCCTCCTACAGGGGAATGAATCCATCACGTGGCTGGAGAGATCACCTGCTCGATGAGTAGGAACAGTGAACGCAGATCTGCATAGACTTGGAAAAAGCTGAAAATTTCTAACAGCAGTCTCATCATAATCATTTTGTGCAAGACAAATATGTGTAATCCATGCAGAGTAGAACCAAATGCATCTGGAAGGCATCAGCTTCATCAGATAATTTTTGTTCTTGCAGTTCTATTGTTAATTTTGTTTTTACTAAATATTGTAAAAGAGCCTGTAATTATGAAGACATGAGCAGTTGCATCAGTTCCTAGGAGGAGTTGGTTGCCAAGCAACTGGTGAGCGGAGCTATGGTAACAACGCACTGTGGTACAACGCAGTTTGTATGAGAAATTTAATAAAAATCACTAATTTAAGATGGCAAAAGTATTTCTGAAGTCTGCATGAAAATGTGTTCTTCAGGTTTGGCTCATCCATCAGTTGTGTAACATTGTGTATTGTGTGCTGTGTTGTTCCCATAAAATCTGACCCCTTAAAAGTGATCAGTACATATTGGTCTTTTTGTCCTAGTTAAGCCATTTCTGCTGCTCCCTTTAACCGTATGAAGTGTTTCCAAACAAATGCCGTCTTGGGTCTTTACACTACATGTTTTAAACGCGCTGACAGCACTGATCGAGGTCTGTTACACAGTATGACCTTGAGATCGGACAGACTTATGGGAACAATGGAAAAATTATATAGAAAAAGGAAGAGATAGGAAGCAGACCTGATATCTGAGACTAAAATCAAAATAAATTCCTCCTTGTATAATTTTACTTACCTTCCTATTCTTAATCATTACATCATGTCATATACACTCATTAGCCATTTCACTAGGTCAACAAGTACTGAGTTGGATCCCGTTTTGCCATCAGAGCTGCCTTAATTCTTTGTGGCATCAGTCAAAAAGGTGTTGGAAACATTCCTTAGGGATTTTGCTTCATATTAACATGAAAACATCACAGTTGCTGCACATTTATCGGCTGCACATCCCTGATAAGCCTCTTTCCACCATATCCCAAAGGTGCTCCAAAGGTGCCAATGGAGTACAGTGAACTCATATCAAGAAAGTCTGACATGACCTGAGCTGTGTGACATGGTGCATTATCCTACTGGAAGTACCCATCAAAGATGGGTACAGTGTGGTTGTAAAGGGATGGACTTGGTTACCAGCGATACATTCACTATCACGGTCTCTGTTTCGACTGTGACACTGTCGATATCCAACTATACATGTCCATGGAAACTATTTACTCCCAGACCCATGCTACTCTTTCAAAATATCTTTCAGATATTAGTCTATGGATGCAAAATCATTTTCTCAAGCTGAACATCAGTAAATCAAGCACCAAACCTGGGGGTGGGGAAGAGGGCCTCTTCTGTCACTGAGCCCACCCTCTGGATCTCTCTCCCACAATACATCCGAGACAGACCCAGTCATTTTCAAATCCCAACTAAAAATCACCTGTTTAGTTCTGCTTTTATCACTTAAACTTTTATACTGGACTATTTTTGGTTTTTATTTGAACTTGTGTTTATTTACCTGATCACTTTCTTTTGCTTCATTATTTTATATTTATATTCAGAAAATCACTATGGAAATAAGATGTATTAATACTCAGGTAGGCTGTGGTAATAAAACAAAGCTTAATTGGTTTTGAGAGGCCGAAAGCGAAATAATAAAATACTCATGATTCCATTACATCACCTCCAGCTGCCTAAAAGGTTGATACAAAGCTAGATGGATGCAACAGCAACGTTTTTTTTTCCAATTTTCAATTTTGGTAAGCCCCTATAAACTGTAGCTTCAGTTTCATGTTCTTATCCGACAGGAGTGGCACTTGGTGTGGTCTGCTGCTGTAGCTCATCTGCTTCATGGTTCAATGGGCTGTGCATTCAGAGATGGCATTGTGCATATGTTGGTTGTAGCCAGTGGTTATTTGAATTACTGTTGCCTTTCCATCAACTCACTGGATAATTTCTCCTTTTTGGACCATATTCTTTGTAAACCATATAGACTGTGTGCGAAAATCCCAGTACATCAGCTGTTTCTGAAATACTAAGTCCAGCACATCGGGCACCACCAACTCTTGACCATGTCTATATACATAAATGGATGAGCCATTTGTTTAAAAAAGTAATTGAATAGGTAGACCTAATAAAAAAAAAAGAAAAAAAAAGAGTTAAAAATATCTAGGTTGTGTGATAATGAATAAAACAACTAAAAACCACAAAATACTCGCATGTTCACTACATACTTTCTATTTTCATAACTGGCTGAATGTCTTTTTGGTCCATTAATACAAACAACTCTGATGTTTTCCAAGCTATTGGCTACAGGACAACAGAGTGATAATGTTGCTCTGGTCTATTTGACACAGCAGGGAAAATATTCCCCATTTTTTATACTCCAAGCCTTTAAGCAAAGTATATCCACCCACAACTAATTCAAACTGACTCAGTGTGGTGCACAATAGTTTGAGTCTTGTTTATTTTTCTGAAACACCTACACAAACTGAAAACTCCAGTGTTCTACATGAAACAAAAGAATCACCACGGTTAAAACTAATATGCAAAGTGCACTGAAGAACACTGAATAAAATCTCAAGGGGAACTTAGATAAACTCTGAATGTTTGCGGTGGAGGGTTCAAGCGCTGAAGCAATCCACAAGCTTTTTTGAATTCCAGGGCCCTGCATGGATGCTCAGGAACCTTTGTTTGACCAAGTCTTTAACTGTCTGGTACACAGTGGATTCCATCTGTAAAACAATAAACAACTTCAAGCAACACATATGTGAGGCCAAACTCCTTCCAGTTGAACAATGAGAAGTCACATACCTTGAGACTGTGGTAGGTGGGAAGCTCCAGCAGGTAGTTGTGCCCACCCAGCTGTGCAACTTGGCGGAAATAACTGTAGAGGGCTCTCTTGCAAAGCCTGCTTGAGAAGCTGGGCCCACTCACTGAGGGAGAGCTGGGAAACAATATGCATCATAACCAATCTTTTACAAATCAGTGTGTCCCTTTACATAATGATTCTCTCAGATGTACCTCATTGAAAGAAAATGTCAAATTTTAAAAAAGATACCTTTATACATTCAAAGAAACTTTTCCTGACTAAATGTTTGTCACATAGTGCTTGAGCTTTCAAGGATCTTACCCACAATCAAATTAATTTTCAGCCAACACGCAGTGAACTATCTTGCATTATCAACACACAATGCTGTTCAGAGTACAGGGCACTCATTGGCTTCATTATAATACAGTCTTGTTTAAAATACAAGGACAAATTGAGGCTATTTGTCATTCAACATACTGAACAATTACATAATAATGTATGTCATGTGTTTTAGTTTAGCTCCTAAGTGGCTTTCCTGGCAAGCAGTGGTGAAAGATCGTGCTCTGCCGTCGTCCCTTTCAAGTAACTGGTTATAACATCAAAAAATTGTGAATTGCATTTATTAATGCTCAACGTTCTCTACTGCTTGCGAGGACACTGTCTGCTTCAGAACTTAGAGCTAAGCAAAACATAAAAATATATTTGGCCAGACAAATCTTCCACACTGCAGGAGCAATCTGCGATTGTGCTTTGCCTGAATGAGAGAACGGAGGGTTCCCCGCAGGCAGCACTTACTACTGCCACTTGCACATTTCTCGGGAAAAACCCTGGAGTGGACCCTTGCGAACAGACCAGTGGTGTCTATACAGATAAGGTTTCGAGGAGATGTTGAGTGTGACAGCACTAACAGAGGTTGACATTAGCAGATGCTCTTCTCAAATCTGGACCAAGACACTGCCTACAGCCCATGATATTCTTGTTCCTACTGCAGACTCCCCAACTTAGCATTTTCTAATGCTACTAAATATAAAGTATAATTTGAATTAAAGAAATGAGTGCTGGCCAAAACTTTTTTTAAAAATAAAACAATTCATTATTTCAGCACTGGAAACCAGTGTAGCTAACAGTAATTGGAATTCTTCTTCTCAATCAGTTCTCAAGTGACGCTAGAAGCAGTGAATTTTATCTCCACACTATAATCATTTTAGTGGGTGTTCCTGCCATTCTTTCATTAGTCTTCACCTCTTTTGCACTCTTTATTGCGTGTAATCCCTCCTCAAATTCCCTCTTTTTTGGAATCTATACAGAATGTGGTGCTGCTCTCAACCTTAGTAACATCTAGTTCTGTGGTACTGCCCAAAACCAATATTTCAAGCAGCAGGAAAGAAGTTGAAACTGCCAACAACACAACAAGTGACGAGCAGGATGTCAGATCTATTTTTGTCAGTAAATCGCTTTTCATGGACAACACAGCCTCTAATGAGAGCAACCTCTGTGCCGTGCTCGTGCAAGAGGACATCAACAGTTGTCTGCAGCTCCAAATCCAAGAGATGGCAGGAGCCCCAAGCCATACTGGAGCTGTCAAACTGCCAGTCATATAAAACTGGCCAATAGTTCTGCTTTAGTATATCCCTGGAACTGGCTGTAAGAATGTAAACAAGGAAAGTTACAGCTAGGTTACGACAGTCTAGAATAGTACAGGATGTCATGCTGGTCACACATTTTTAGAGGGTGGAGCATATTACACAGAACTTTACTTCTTGCAAGTTAAAAAGACAATTCCGAGTTCTTGTACACAGCAGCATACCCGTCAACAATGGTGCCTTGGCTGCTGTCCAAAACTTCAATGTCCTTATCTCCAAGAGACCAGTTGATGCTGAGGTTTTCGTGCAATATGGACGTCACAGCAGGCCCAACGTATTTGCCACAGAGGAGTAAGATGTCTTGTTTCTTGTAGGATGGGGGAAGAAAGCTCTCCCACCCATCTCCTAGCCGCTTGTTGGTGATATCAGTCACTTCCTCACTGAAAGTATTCTGGCCCCCTAAATAAAAGGCAATTGACAAATAAAAGGTAATCGAAATAAAGTTTTTATCATTACATTATAAGCTAATAAAAATGACCTTTTAACCCCATTAAAACCCAACCTAAGAAATAATGGGAAGAAAATTATAATTTTTTTAATTCTAAGTCATCATTTGGCCCTTTAATTTTTCATTAATCACCATTTATTATCGTGTGATATGTCAAAATGATTGTTGTATAGTCTTCTGTCTCCTAGGATCTGGAATATCAGAGTGTGTACAACAGGGTTTTTAGCAAAGTTTTTACCATAAAGCGAAAAGGGGTAAAAGGTTGTAGATGCAAACAGGTTTCAAAAACTGAATGTATCAAATATGATATGTTTGGTGTTATAGGGTTAAAAAGACCAATCAGTATAAATTAGTAATAAGACATTCAAGTGACATACAGTACGAGTCTTTACTGGGTTATCAATACACCACCCTTATCAGATGAAAATTTCAAACTTCAATATTTAAAACACAAAACTACAGTGTGGAATATGAACAAACAGCTTTACAATTCTTTACCTAGCACCATACTGGTGATGTAGAGTGGCTGAATAAAGTGACTCAGTAATGCACCCTGAACTCCGGTGATAGCCCAGCGACACAACTTGTCGCTTCCAGACATGCAGCAGACTTTGGCACCCCACAAACTTGGGTCAAGATAGGTCACAGGGACCAGCAAGCCCTTGGTGTGATACTGCAGCTTCATAGCGGTCCAACTGTTGTTTGCTGAGCCCCTACTGTAAATAAGAAAAGACATATTTTGGTCATTGAGAGTCTGTTCTAACCTGAAACTAAATTAATTCAAATGACAAGGACATAAACTGTATTAATGAAAAGAAAAATAAACTATACATATTGAGACGCTTGTATTTCAATATTATAGTTCTAAAGGTATAATGTGCTTTTTATATAAAACAATTCATTAATATATTTCCTGTTCTTGTAATTTTCATGAAACATATCAAAATAACTGTGATACCTCATTTTCAAAAGTAAAAAAGATTTAATAAAATCCTGCACATAAATAACAACAAGAAATATGTACATTTAAAACAAGGCTCTAAGCAAATACATATATCAAAACAAGGAAGTGATAAACAGGCTGCTGTACTTGAAGTAGAAGTTCTTGGCTGCACCCTCAGGGCACTGATTGGTGTAAAGATGTAGGCTGATTTTGGATTTGAGCTGCAGCTGGTGGCTGTCTGCACAACTCTCAAAAATACAGTTCTCCTTGGCCTTTGGATCAGCATCAAAGAACAGCAAAAGCTGTTTGTACAGGAACCTGAACATAAGCCAGGAAAAATAATTCTCAATGTGAGGCACAGCAGTTCTTTCAATAATCCAGACGCATTCATCAGTAGGGAAATTAGTGACTGAATTTAGAGTCTCAGGATTTCATGCTAGTTGTTGAAGAGGAAAAAATATAGATTTCATTATGGGCATTACTGAGTTTTGTTTGAGGTGATAGTCCATGGGCTTAATAGTATTTGTACCTTAGCAGAGCTCTTCTGGCGATGATGATGGCATGACAGTCATGGACCATCATTCCATTGTAGCAAAGCCATTTGCTACAGTTTGAGCGTCCAGCTCCCACAGCCACCACCCTGTAATGCTCACATGGCTGACCCGCTGTATCCAACACTTCTGAGGGACAACAAAATAATTTTTCTCTCCAAGGTATCAAAAACGTTTTCAAATGGCAAAGACAGGATCACAGAAATACAGATGATTTGGGGAATCATCCGTCTTGGTGCAGTTTTTGCTTTACGCATCATAAAGCAAAAATACTTCACAATAAATGAGCTTCTATTCAAAACAGAAGATTTTGAAATTTGATTTTCTACAAGGGGCTGTGTACAAGAATTTTATGCCACTTGGAATCCCTTCTTAAGCTATGTGGAGAAACTTGATGTCACTACTGTTGACATATTCCATGATTGACTCTGTATTTTACATATTCTAGGACCAATGGACTCTCTTTTCTTTTTCCCTTTTTCTTTATTCCCATTTTATTTATTTTTTTAAATATTTTTTTACAGCATTTCTTTTGGTTTTCTTTGCTGTATGATTGTAATTTACAATCAAAGTGTAGGATATATAACTGAGTGGTACGGTA
>JAPMNP010037514.1:0-15181 GCA_029874935.1 Atherina boyeri | reverse complement strand
TTCTGACGCTAGCAGAGGGGGGAAAACCCTAACTGTTACATAAAAACACTTATTGTTATTATATCTGAGAATATTTAAGGGTAAAAAAAACGGGTCAATTGTTAAACCACTTAAATTAAAGAGTGAAATAAAATCTAAACACTGTATGGATAACAGTGAAACACAGAAAACTCACACCTCTCTTCATCATCATCCGTTGATAAGGACTGATGATAATAAAGAGATTTAGCTATTTATTATCTTCATTATCAAAGATCTGTTCATCTTTATTCCACATTGCCCCTACTATGATATTCTAGTTTCTTTATTACATGCTTTTATCAAACTTTAGCTGAAAGTGTCGTTTAATAAAATGCAAGACAGAATGGCTTAAAAAACTTAAGTGTCATATGAAATATTTAATCAATATATTATGAAGTCATGTGACTACTTCTACTGTCCATGGCTCATGTCCTTTTGCATGTGGATGTATTGTGAATGTGGGGCGTGAGGTGTGTGTATATTCCTGGTGGTCCCATCCAGACGGTGTGTCTGACTTTCAACATGTCTCTCCTCCTCATCTCACTGAGGTCACCTCGTTGGTATCGCAAGCGCAGCAGTCACATTGTGCTTCAATGCAGACAGATTGCTTATAATAACCGTTAGAGACCTTTCATTTTTCCCTGTCAGCGTTTTGTAGGATAATTTTGGCACCCTTTAAGGATTCAACTCCCCTAATAAGAGGATAAAAATAAACAAGCTAGTTGTTGAAGTACTATATTGGGATGGCATAATCCCATTTACAAGTCTGAACGCACTCTGGCCAATAAAATCAGACCCCAGCAACATTGTTATATGTGGCAATTTTCACCATTTCTAAAACAAGAAATGACTGAGAGCCAGGCTTTTAGAGTGCCAGGATTTACTAAATGGATGAAACGTCACTTTCCAAATTTCATTACTAAAGACCTACAGCAACAAAAAATGCCTCGTCAATTCATGTGCCATAACAAATATTAGATACATTTATTTTTGGTTCAGTTATTGACCACTTTGGCAACAGATTACATTATAAGTCTATTTTAATTTACTATATAGTTGTTTAAAAACAAGTTTCAAATTCTGCAGAAGTGAAGCATATTGATTCCTGCAGTGAGCTGGAGCTTTACTGTCAGCCGTGTCCATCCATTGTGTCATAGCTGATTTCACACATCCTGACAACCACATCATCATACCTGCACCGTGTGCCGCTGGAGCACTTCATTTGTTCTGTTCTTTTGATTTTCATTATGTAGAGAATGAAAATGTGGTTTTCCTATGAAAAGTAGATACTCAAAGACATTAAGTAGAGCTGGGAGATTAGGTAAATTAATCAAGTGATGAAAGTTTGAGAAAAGAGTGGTACAAAAAGGTGATGTATGGAAATAGAATACAAAGCATTGTGGGGTGAGATAGAGAAGAGTCAGGTGAATTAATCAACAGAAGCTGAAGGACAGAGGTTGAAGGAGTAAACTAATGTAGGTTCTGCCGTGAAATGGACATTTTAAAAGACATAGGCAGAGATCAATACAACCAAGACTATCAGTGCTGATATGATCTATCCATTACTGTCCTCAAAGTTGAAAGCATTTAATATTGCATTCAGATTAAAATGACTACCTGCTCAGTCAAACATATCTACATCCTTTTAAAAAATGCAATGACAAGTCTTCTGTATAAGAAATAATTACAAGTATTATCAACACAATATGTAGCCTACAGTGTATGTTTAATAATATGTGATGATAACTGAAAATGGGGTTCATCCGGGGCCACAGAGACAGGGGAAAAAAATAATAAAATGTAAATGTGTGGCATCATCTCTGGGCCTCTATTTACCCCTTTTCCTATACTCCCTTTATGTATCTAATATTTCTAATTTACCACCGTCCAGGAAAAGTGACACAAGAAGCCATAAATTCACTTCTAATTCCAAATAATTCCGATTACATGGACGAGTAGTTTTCAATCAGAAAGATAATCTGGATGATAGATGGTGGGATAATTGGCTGTCTCTGCCACGTAAATATTGTGTCGTTCTATTAATCTTGCCGAATGAAGTGTCAAGCTGTCACTCATTCGTCAAACTGAATTAGGAAATATAACGAATAAATAAATGCACACGGGTGGCAGCGGTATGTGTGTGTGTTTATATGTGTGTGTGTGTGTGTGTGTGTGTTTGGGCATATACAGTGTGTGTTTGCGAGAAAAGAAGAGAAGTGAGATGAGAAGGGAGAATGCAGTGGTCCTGAGTCAGAGAGGGGTACAGGAATGGAAGGGGAGGAGGAAAATAAGAAATGTGGTTGTTTTGTGCTTTATTGTAAATGAAAAAACAACCAAAATACTGAAATGGGGAAATAGTGGGAGGATACAACTTTTACCTTCTTTTTAGCAAAAATATTAGGACATGACTTTTATCATGATGTATTTCCTCAGAATTACATCTGATCTGTCTCAGGGTCTATATCTGTCATGTGTCCAGAGTGTCTCAAGCTGTTGAACATTTGAACCAACCAATAGGTAAATAACTGTTTTGAGCCTCAGAGAAAGACGATTGTTCAGAGAAAAAAGAAATCACAAAGATAAGCACAATGAAAATATGACAACTGATTTTCATGATAGAAATATATGAAAGACGAGGTAAAATAGGACTTTGGTGTATATAATTAATGTGTAAAGGCCATGTTTTTTCTATCTTTCAAGAAATGATAAATATCTTATATACTCTTTAACCTGTAGAAAAGGAAGATAGAAAAAAATAAACTGTGAAATCCTCTTAATTTAATTAATAAATTCATAATTGATGACCTGCAGGCTGCAGTAGACCCCATTTCAGATTACGGACAGAAAGGGCCCCAGCTGTAAGAATAAAAATGAAGTTCTCATCGAATTACAAATTAAATCTCAAATAGTAGCAATTTCACACAAAAAGGTCAGCTCTAATGGAGTTCTTCCGTGCTTTTTAATATCTCTCCTGAAGGAGTCTACCTGGCATGACGTGGGCTGCTAATTGAGGCCGGTTAATTAATGAAACCATCAGATGTTTGCAAAGGCAAACAAAGAGCCAAGCGCTCCTAAATCATCAGTGCCCTTCGACATGGTTATTATCTGGCGGCAGGTGAACCCCGGCCTTGACGCATGACAGATTAGATCTTCTCAGAGGATGGGCCGTCCATTTATCTGCCTGATAAACTCAGAGCCTCTCTCCATTTTCAATCATCAGAGAGGAAATGAGATTAACAATCTAATGATGCCAACAATCCCCTCCCCAAACCTACACACACATGCACGCACACACATAAAACAATGCTCATGTGCAAATGTCCATTTATTGTAGCTTTGATTATGAGTTGAGGAAAAGGCATTCTCTGTGATCTATGATGGAATTATCATTTATGATATGATTCATCAGAAAGAACTGAGCTTTTTTTTAAATTATTTGATGCAGGAATCCCATTCTGTTTTCTCTCTCCCCATACTGGTGTGTCCCTGTTAAATCACAAAGAGCAGCATGGGTTCATACTGTTCCACAGAGGTCTGGCCCCGTCATTTCACAGCCTCCCATTCCTTAGACCTAAATTTACAGTGCAGGGCTCATGCATCCCGCTGCACTCCCCCTCGTGGGTCAGCCCCTCCTCTGCTGTCCCTGACACGCATAGCAAGCATCCTGGCCCTCGTAAAGCTGACATCTTCACTAAACTATGCTAACAAGGCTGTAGTGATTTGTATATGCACTGTCTGCTGGCACGTGGAATGGTGGGCTGTGGGGGGGTGGGTTTGAGGATCATGGGAGGGGGAGGATCACGAGTGGAATCTGTTTGTGTGGCAAGGGCAGTGAATCAAAGCGCCGCCGCTGCTAAGCTCCCATCTTCCACAGACAAAACATATATGCACCAACAAAAACACATATCTGAGGGTTCACATGGTGTTAGGTGACAGAAGAGGCAACCCTAAGATCCAGGGAGCAGCTCCCTGACTCCTCGCTGAACAGGGATTTATAGACTTTAGGCTGAATGGCTGGTGCAGGTGCAGAACCGAGACAACTGCTCTGCTCTGCTGATGCAATATATTACTGAGGAACAAACAGCAGCCAGGGCATCAACGTATACAACTGTGATTATTTAAGGCTATGTCTTTTAAAGGTGATGAGCTTGAATGAATAGGATAGTGAAATCAAGATGTGGGAAACTTAGAATGTTTGCATCAATTATGAGACTTTAACAGCTGATGGATTGAATAGATTTGTCTTTTTTTCTCTTCTTATAACAAAGTCAAGAGCAGATGAAAGCTGAAATAAAATAAGTAAACACAGGTGCCTGCAGTGGTTTCTCTATAGCTCTGTTTCTCATGCCTTGTGTCTATTAATACCTGTTGTTGTGGACTTGTGGACAGTGACCTGTCCACTGCTCACTTGCTGATGATTGAAGGGGTCTCTGTGCTCTTTTACCGCCTGACAGGTGAGGCCTATTTCAGGGGAATCGCTGAGAGGACCCGTCCACTGCTAATTTGACTGACTCATAGTTAAAATTATATTACACTTCATTAAAACACGCTTCTTTTTTATTTGTGCAGGATATTCAGAGGGTGCTTGGTTAATAAGATCATTCTGCTGATAGATCCTCAACTTTGAAGTGGATGTGAGGGGTGTTAGTTGCAAAGCTTGGTTACAGTAACTAAAGACTTCTGAAAGTCTTGAGGAAACTGGTGTTACAGTCTAAATGCACATTTGCATATTTTAGAACAGGGTCAGTAAGTGTTCTGTTGCTTCTTTGAACAAAAATGAAAAAGTGTCACATTTTAAATCACAGACCAATTCATATCTTTCCAAAATACTTATAATCTTTTAGCTCAAGTGGTTCATGAGTGAAGAGAAGAAAGAAGTCAGAGAAAAGAGGAGGACATCAGTAGAGAACCGGCTGCAATGAGGATTTCCATCCTATGTGCATGTATATTTTTTAATCCGATTAAATGATGTCAATTATATGTAATCTGATACTCCTCATCTTTGCCTTGATGAAGTGTAAAGATAATCTCTGTGTACAGATATGTGCACATGAATATGCTAAGGCAATAGACAAAATCTTTGTTACCAGTAGTTTTCTTGTTTTAACTCAAAGTTGTGTTGATCAATCACAGTCTCACTGGGGGCATGCATGTTAACGTTGGCTGTAACCACTCTCTTTGGTTTACACTTCAGCCGGGAAAGAGCTTTTAATTTTACAGCAGCAGCTACACAAAGCACATGGTTTGAATAACATGTCGCTATATCCATTATATTTTTGTGCAGGTTATAGGGTTGAGTTTCAGAATATTTAAGCCTAAAGAGCAGAAGTAATTTGTTATAACAAAATGTTAAAATCATGCAATGCCTTTTATTAGCTTTATTCTCTTTTTTGCCATATTTATATACATCTCTTATACCAGGAAATAGAAAGCCTTGGATATGTGTTATCTGTGATGTAGCCTTTGAGGCTAGGTCACTAGACTGTTGGCAGTGGGTACTTAGATTATTCTACATATACTCAACATTAAAATACTTTTTTATGCATTAATAATATTTTTGCAATTTATCCGCACAGGAGCACACAAAGGAAGAAACCAAATACTGTTGTATTAATTCCTGTATTTAGTAATTGCAGTTGTTGATGAGACGGAAAGATATCTTAGACTTTCGCTGCATTATCTATGACAAAGAAACATGAGTTGTTTTTATTGAGGGTAAGCAAGATTCTATGGCGCAGAATAATCTGCATAACCATGTTCTTCACAGCTCTTTCTCTCTGCCTAGGGTCAGCAGGCAGTGAGTCGCTGCGCGAGGCTGTCAGCATGGTCCTGAGTGGCTTCTGTCAGACAGTGTCAAATTTCCACCGTCCACACTGTGTCCCTCTGTCCTGCTCATGGCTGTAGCTCAATGGGCCCTTTGATGGGCCACCCGGGGCTTTTCAACATGCACCTTGCATGGACCACGAGGATGGATGGGGGGGGTTGTGCTGCACAACACCTGGCAGGTACGTAAACCCACGTGCCCTAGACAAAACAAAAGCCACTCTGTCAACCCTTTATTGGAAATGAATTTCCTCTCTTCCATCTTTTCACATTTCATAACAAGCAGAACGGAAAAGAACAGGATGAGCTGGGGGAGCACTCAGTCGTGACGCGTCACGAGACATGTTGGATGATGTAAGTACTTTGTTGAAGCAAACATAAGAAACTGTGTTTATTTAATTTTTTTAATGACAATCTGAATCTAAAACACACAGCTTTAAATTCTGATCATTTTTACGTAAAACACATAAAAATGTCAAATGTGTTCCTGTATTTTTTTTTAATCATTATTAGTCTATTTGGAAATTTTGTATTCCTTGTGACCATGAAATATATTCAGCTCATGAGATTTTGTCAAAATTGTACCCATTTTGAACCAAGTAATACTAAAAGTGAGGTGAAAATTGGACCATTGCATTCATCTTAGGTCTTATCTTACTCGGGCCTCTCCTGTTCCCATTCACCGGCCTCCTGCCCCCACATCCCCTTTCACTTCTTTGCCCCTGCCCCACATACAGCAGGCCCATCCCTCGGATCATCCTCTTCCTCCCTTATCTGCAGTTCAAAGTCTGTTGACTGAATTATCTCTGGACGGTAAGAGAGAAAGGAAACAACTGTCGGCAGCTCTCAGTCAGCCGGAGAGAAACTCTTCCCTGACAGCTGGTTGGTTAACTGGTCTTTACTGCCTAATCCCGAGGTGGAGGGATGGGAACAGTGAGAGGACACACATCAGCGTCTGCACACGGAGCTCTCCACAGACAAACGAGCTCAGTGTTTCCTCTGGGGGACTGCGGTGTCATGAGATAGTGGATGCTCGTAGCTGGAGCGGAAGCCGAGGTCTCAGATTTGAGTGGCCACAGAGAGCATTTGACTGAAGTGTTGAGAGGATAGGTGTGGCGGCCAAGCCTGCAGGAGGACAGAGGTTAGATGTGCAGCACGGGATGAGCGGGACCTATTGAATTCAGAACACCTGTGTTCACTGATCAAAGGGAATATCTGGGAGTTTTTCAATATGCCAGCCATCTTTTTTCCATTATCAGAAATGCACAATCATCAGCATGGTCAGTCAGCGTAAACGTTTTACCACCGTACGGCCACGCTTTTAACAGCAGAATTGCCTGTTGCATTGAGTTGATTTAAAGAAGTCCAAGTCCTCCACATCTACTTAGATGTCCCCCCCTGGCCCCATCGTCCGTCTTGGTTTTCTGGCACACAAGGTCATCTCCTAGCCAGTCACGACACTCCAATTAAGGCGACTGATGGACGCAGCTAATTGGTAGGATTTATAACCTCCTTTTATTATGCTTTATGAGGAAGGCAAGTGGAGGGCATTACCATTTATAGGCCCCAGGCTCCATGCTGGATCACTGTCATCCACTATTGTCCAGCCCTGAATATTGCAGTAGAGTTGCTTCAGCAGGGACTTTTAGGCGTCCCTACAGTATATCCTTTTCAGTTTTGGCTTTTGATCTTCTGTTATTTTAAATTAAAATTTCCATTGTACAGTGCAAAGTGATGCCTCGAGGAAAAAGAAAACCAACTAAATACATTTTAAAGATACAGTGATTGAAATAGAGAATGAAAGTGGAAGAGAGAGTTAAAGATTAGGAGGAACATGGGGAAGCTCTGTGGGGCAGGTAGGAAAGGCCCCTGTAATGAGTGTGTGGTTATTGATTGTATTGTCAGGGTGGCTGACCAGGGTCCCGTGTGCTATGGGCCCCAGTCCATCTGTGGACAATGCAGTCAGTTACACCTCACTGCTCCGTCTAATAAAGAACAGGCAGATTGATGTCACCAGTATGGTTGAACTCTGCCTAACACTCACCAGCAGCGCGCACACACACACACACACACACACACACACACACACACACACACACACGTGTACTGCAGGACAGTCTCGAAACAGGGAGATCATTTTTCTCTGCCTTTCCTGGCAGAACAATTGTAAAAACTATAGTAAGAAGACATCATTTGTTTAAATATAATAGATAGGCCTGAAAATAATCCAAATATCCAAAGACCAATTATTTATGTTTGTGTAACAGATTAGTTTGACAAGGATGAAAAACAAATTCAGACAGGAAAACTGTATTTGAAATTTTGGAAAAAGTCTGGAAAATTACAAATAGTTGTTCATTTTCTGTGCCTATTACGATAAACACAGCTTTAGAAATTGTGTCTATATTTCTAGTATTTCAACAATACACATTCAGATGTATGTGTCCAGAGACATGCACAGAATTACATTATTTCCATCTGGCTCGTATAATCAAAAGCTTTAAAAGAGCATTCCATCAAAAGAACTGAATTTACATCTCATGTGATAAACTTTATGAGTCCAGTACACTGATGATACACTGTTTTAGCTCCTGCCAACATATCAGCAACACATCTCTGCCAAGAATCATTTCTCAATAAGCGATAGCAGCTGTCATTGTCAGCCTTCAGACTGCCAGTGCATCAAGTCAGGACCCTTATTCAGATTATGGAAAAACAAGTCATAATGAAGACTGTGTTGTACTAGTTAAAACCGCCTCCTTTAGGAGGAAGTCAGCACCTCCAACCGGGCGTTTTGTTGTGCTTGAGTCTCTGTAGCCTCCGCTACAGCATCACGAGCGATTACTCCTGCGCAGCCAGCCAAAACACAAAAATCAATAAACAATCTCAACGTTTCTGAGGGCCTTTCGTCTGACTTAATAAATGTCTCAATCCACTGTTATGACTTCATTTTGCTTTAACGTCTTCTTCATGTGCATCTTTTGCCGATCAATTAGAGAATGGAGTGCACCCACTGTCACGACACCTGCCCTCCATCCGCTGCTACAAACACACACACACACACACACACACACACACACACACATATACACACTTTTCCAAAGCTCAGCCACAAGGTGAACGGCTATTTTAATCCTTGAAATAAGATACTTTTAGACAGCATTCTTACAAAAGAGTGCTGTCTCATTGCCAGTCACTTCTTTCATGTTTACCGTACAGTCAACATATCATGATCTTTTCCAATTTCACTCATTTTTACTTGAACTCTTACATACACTTCTACATTTGTAGATTTAAGGCAGTCTGGTACGTTGTTTTCAAAATTATTCATATCATTGGGAAGTTTTGATCTCTTGTTAAATTTTGTTTGACTTATAAGGTTCTCCTGACAGGAAATGGATGGGATTCAGGTTTGGACAACAGCTGGGCCACTTCAAAATGTTTATATTGCTTACTGTTGACAGTATCTTGTATTTTGCATCACTGACTTGATTAAAGTTTTTTTGCAGGCACCCTAATGTTTTCTTACAATTTTTTATTGTGTTAGATTTAAAATGATCTGCCAGTAGTAATGCAATCTAGAGAGTTTTCATTAGTGTAAGACTGTCTGGAAAAAAACAAGAATCTGTCTGTGTGTGTGTGTGTTTTCATCTTCTTAATGAGCAGACTCCCTTTATTCACCCCTCAGACATGTATAATGGCCACTGTACTATCATCAGAGGAGGTTTTTTTCTTTTTCCCAGAGGCCTAGTGTAATCAAAGTAATCAAAGCGCTACAATTTGGAAAATGGACTGAAATATGGCCACAGTATGTTTACCACCTTTAAAATGCAAAAATCCGTAAAAATTACATTTTGAATTTAACAATGCTTTTGTGACAGTATGTAGTCACTGATGGATGTACATCATTTTGCAAAAAAAGAATGTTTCTGGAAATTATTTTGAAAGAGAGTTTGATAAAGTTTATAGCTAGTAGTGTTGTGTTCCTTGAATATCAATTTTAAATACACTGATCAGACACTTGAGACCAAATATTTCAATGTTAGACTTTTTGTTGAAAATGTGTCATTCTGAGTCCAAATGTTTCTGCTGTCACAACTGCAAATCAACCTGATCTAAATTCAGACAGGGCTCTCTTATTCTATGTGGTGACATTCCGTTAGGAGGGATGGAGGTAAAGTTGGTTATAATCTGTAGTTTTGTTTTCACTACATCATATGCACTTATGTTAAAAATCACACTAACTTTCTGACAACATCCCCAAAGCATGACTCTGCCACCGCCATGCTTTGCTGTGGGGTGGGTATTTGGACATGGATGCTTCTCATTTCTTTTACCAAACCAAATCTACCTGATCAGCTTTTTTAGGTAACCATAAAAGTAAAGACCAAATGCCTTTGTCCCAATGGTTTTATGCAACAGCTAATCAAATTTGAGTGCATTGGTTGTCATGAACTGGAGTCCTCCATGTCTGTATTGTACAGTGTCTGGTTTAAGATGGTGGTACCAAAAATGTTCAGATTTACAGTATGGCTTTGGCGAGAGGCTCTTGGAACTTAAGCAATCATTTCACATGGGACAAAAGATTAGATACAGGAAGAAAAAAAACAGCAGTCTGCAGAAAAACTTGACCATGAACAGCAATAGACCATCCAACAAAAATCAATACCTAAAATTAACCCAAAGTTGGCATAAAAAGTTTGATATTAATAAATATAAATATTAATTAATATGAAACCTAATTTTGACTGTAAATATCTGAAGTGTTTAAAGAAGACCTTATTTCCAGTTTGTCATCGGCGATGATGACCGCAGCATCTTTCTGTCTGGCTGCTCCTGCTGTCACAGGGCCTAATCCTTGTACTGCAGGGATGACAGGTGAGTGGTGCCAGAGCTCTTGGTCTGTGACTGGAAGCTCCTGGAGAATTTCACGCACACCCCTTTCTTGTCTCCCATTGATTCTGCCACTTCCCATTATTGTCAATCAGAGCAGCATCGTCTCCACGGGACTAGCTGTGCAGCAGGCGATTGTCAGGGCAGTGGGGTGCGGAGAGAAGCGTGCAGCATGCCTGCCAGCCCCCACACCAGCCCAGAGCCACCAGGGGCTCCTCTCAAGAGGCTGCCTGGGCAGAATGCCACTACTAAAACTGAGACCTTTTGCTTTACAACACATAGTGCACACAGTTGAGAAACAGAGAGGGATGAAACCTCCTGACGAAAGGAGCAGCTGAGGCTGAAAACATAGTTTCACTGGGCTGTCAGCGGCAAAGCAATGCTGCTCTCTCAGATGTGACTGCCTTGTTAGAAAAATGACATAATAACAATGACAGGACTAATGGAACAGCAGTGATGCATTGTTCTTAAGGTTAAGGGGGGTTTGGGAGCGTACGGTGAAGTCATGTCCCCTGGTGGCACCTGACCCTTTGTGGGCCACCACCGTGGTGCTTTGTAGGGTTTCCAGTAAGATGAGGCAACCATGCAGCAGCTATAAGCCCTGGAGATTGATGGAAGTAGTGCCCTCCCTCCCTGCACTGTAAAAGATTATCCGCTCAACCTCTGGAAACAAAGCTGTGATGGAAATTCGTCTCGCATCATCAGCAACAAAATATCTACACAGCAAAGCGGGAGTCTCTCATTTTTCATGGGCTATATATTAAATAAAAAAGGACATTAAAGAAATGGGAGGAAGGTGGTGTGAGTGATAGCACTAGTTAGTATTTTTTTTAAATGGGGCACTTGAATCAGGAACATTATAAGGTTTTTATTGGCTGTCAGGAAACACAACTTTCTACGTACTTCACCCGCTGAAGCTCATAACGCTCTGATTAGAATGCCAGCAGAAATGAAAAGGGATGGTGCCGCTGTAAAGACTCGAGAGAGGCAGCAGGACAAGCACAGATGCCCTGGAATCTGCTCTGCCTCAAATACACGAGGGAATACAAGAGGACCAACACATGCACCAATAAAGCACAGAGTGCTCTCGAGCTTCCGCCAGAATTTATACAGCCAGTTTCACAGTCAGATCTGGTGTCAGAGACTGAGCTGTGCCTATTCTGAACCGGATACATGAGACACATCAAGCAGAG
The DNA here is from genome assembly GCA_029874935.1 of Atherina boyeri. Classification (NCBI taxonomy): domain Eukaryota; kingdom Metazoa; phylum Chordata; class Actinopteri; order Atheriniformes; family Atherinidae; genus Atherina; species Atherina boyeri. The sequence continues at coordinate 3,251 of JAPMNP010037514.1, read as the reverse complement.
TGTTATCTCTCACTTAGTGAATATTGCATTCAGCTGATATGTGATATTTGAATTTCCCATTAGAGGGGAAATATGTGTCGGAGAGAAAAAGCTCAGCGATGCTTGCTCGTTTCACAGAAGGCATTGAATGGACATCTTGCTTCACAGCTGCAGTGTGTCATAGTGATGATAAGGATGAAATAATGGAGGGGGACTCCTGAGGGGGCCACCATGAAAACTGACTGCTGTTATTCACAGGGTCACCTACACAGAAGCCTTTGAATGAGTTTGAAAACTAACCATCATTTACTAGAATCTCAACCAACTCAACCTGATCACTGCAATCTTCTCCAGTGGTGTGGAAGTGTTTTTAGAAGGCAGCAACAATACCTCACGAGTAAGCTAGCAGATTGAAATCGGTCATCATATCGACTCGAGAGACTCCATGTGTGTCAGTTTGTTCGAACTGAGCTTTCAATTTCCCACCGTGGAGAGAAAGTAAGAGAGGCTAACATCAAACTCCCAAACATGACAGAGCTGGCTCTTTCTGACGTGAGGAAGTCATTGATTTTTCCTCCATTTCACCATCAATCTGGTGGTGAAGAGGTGGCTGTGGGTGCTCAGACAGCTGATGATGTGATTTGTAACCGTGGACCACCAGTGAGCAGAGAGAATTGCTCCGACTCTCAACATGTGGCAAAGTGACTACTGCAGTCCTCGGCATTCAGCTGGAAGATTAACAGCAGGGGATCGACTGATAATCTCCAGCGGCCAAGGGAGTATTTTCTCTGTCAGCCACACTCCCGCCAAACTAACATTTGTATTTGGCAGGACCACTGTCACATTTTGGTGGACTATTTTATTCCACTTAGTAAAGCAAGAGCAGCAACTAGACATTGTCTTCATCATCAGTTAATTGTTCAAGTACTTAGGTTATTTTCTAAATCAACTCTTGATAAACAGCTATCAGGGTGATGTCTACAAATTTCTTGTTTCACAAGTCGTTAAATGTTACAGGATGGAGACAGAATGTTTGGGAAATTAGCCATGTTAGTAGCATGTCATACTGAGATTTTATCTAAAGCACCAGTGTGCCCATGATCTCACAAAACTCCTACAATTGAGTGCTTTGACAACCATTTATTATTATAAGCTGTGTATCAAAGGTAGATGTAGCTAACAAGGCGCCAGTGGTTTACAGAAACCTGAAGATCATTTCTTTTTCAGCAGCTTGAGTTTTTGCAGACCAAAGTTTCAATTCTGGGCTATTGATATATTTAATTCCACTTTAGAGTTTGGCAGTTTAACATGAGGGTTGATGGGGGTTGTCTTGCTTTGGGACCCAGCCTGAAGTGGCCGTTTAAGTGAGTGCAGCTGTCTGAACATGCTTCAGCAGCCTCCTTGTGTTGTGTTTTCTGCCACTTAGAAGCAGTATCAGAAATATGTTGAAAATTCTGAGCTGTGGTCTACTCTCGGTTGTGTTGGTACTGTTGATGATGCCTTAACTTTGCTCTGCTGTAAAAACACCAAATTCAAAATAGATTGTGATGGGACGTCCGGCTCTTTTGGCTCTTCACTTGGTATCCTTCATGGCTTCTGTTTTAGCCTTATTTAGCAATCATGAATGGTTTGTGGGTTGGTAATCATTTTTTTATTTAGTTTTTCGTAAAGGCCTTAGTTTAATAAATTTTTTAATCAAGAAAAATACAGTTGCTATTTGATATTTTAATCAAACCTTTAAATGGACAACTAAACACATATTGTAACCTTTTACTTTTTACAAAAAGTAAAGAAATTCTCTTACCCCTCTGTGTCACTGTGTACCTGGGCTGTACCGCTACACTGTCTCCTGAGAGTCTTTCCCACTTCCTTCTTTTACATATTGGCAGGATGTTAGTTTTTCCTTGCATGGAATTGTCCACATGATGTGCCAATTATAATAAAGTCCAGCCCCTTCTACATAATCTGGAGTTGGCTCTTCTTATTCCCTACAGAGGATGGTCTCTTAGAGTTTGCTCATTTATGAATTACATCACTAAAAGTGAATAAAGATTTTCATTGTAGAGTGAAACAAAGTGTTGAATAATGAAGACTTTCCTGCGCAGCTTCTGTCTGAACCCTTCACCCATGCTGTTTTGCCATTTATAACTTTTGGTATGTCTTCATATTTGTTATGAAATGTTTGATTGTTGTTTTTTTTCCCTCTTTGTTGTTATGAAACTTCCCTATCCAGACTACTTAAATGATGATGGCTAGACAACAGGACATTGTGGTGGTTCACAAAATGACAATCCCAACAAGAGGAAGGAACAAAGGAAGCTTGAAAAATACCAAGGCTGAAAGGAAGTTGCAAAGATGAGGAAAATTAAGGCAACAGTAGCGCCAATGGTAATTGTAGCACTCGGGACATGACCCACCAAGTGGCAGAGGGACTCCAAAAGAAAGAAACAACATCAGATGTCTCTCATAAAACTATCTATATGGCACATTTCCACTGAAAGTGCCACCACTCTTTGCACAATTACTCTAAAGTAAGAATAGATAATTCCCATGAAATACATTTTAAAAAAAATAGAGTAACTAGTGGGTTTTAAATTTGTACAGGGCCCAAATTACAGATACATTTTACATTTATGATAATACATAAAGACTGGACATGATTGTGATCACCAAAACGTATTTATTGCACATGAATTTAGTATTTGAAATATATAGATACTGAAGGTTTTTTTAAATATCCATGACATGGAAGAATAAATACAACATCACTAATAACATGAATGCAAGACATCTTTAAAAATCCATATTTTTTCTCCTTTTTTTGTTTACTGTAAAATACACAAAAGACTTAAGTAGAACTAGAGCTTCTTAAAACAGCATCTTATAGAGCTGAGAATCCACCTTCTCCTGGAATTTATTTGACATAACACTAGTTGATGATCCTGGAAAACTGAGCTACAGCAGAAACACTTCACTGCAAGTTTGAGTGAGTTTTTCTTTGTAATGTCTCTCTCACATCTAGTGACATGGTGCAGGCTTTCTAAGGGAAAAGTAATCCTCTTTAGATCATTTGCTAAGCAATTAGGCATCCCTCCACTGCTGCTATTAAGCATAAAGATAACAGCCTTAAGAGATAAGATGTCATTTGTCCAACATATCAAATGTGGATAGCTGCCTTGGAGCCCTGATATCACCAAGATTTTTTAAATCCTTGTAAATTAAATTAAAAGTATGATAGTGTAAAAAAAAAAAAAGATACATATCTACTGTAC